>ML435810.1:0-13440 GCA_005239525.1 Nicotiana knightiana
AAGTGCACACCATCGTGACTTGTATTAAAATAATTCCATAAATATTAAAAGGCGGATAAAAAGGTAAAAGCACAATAGGTTTAAAACATATAAATAATTAGATAATTAGGCCGAATATTAATAGTTAAGCGACTGTGCTAAAACCACGGAACTCGGGAATGCCTAACACCTTCTCCCGGGTTAACAGAATTCCTTACTCGGATTTCTGGTNGGTGGCGACTCTGAGATCTAAAACTAAATCCCAAATCCGCATAATGTCACTTAAAGTGGAAAAACTCCCGTATCCAACCCTGCGTCGAAAAAAGGAGGTGTGACATCAAGTATATCCATGAATAATATATTTGCTGAAAGTATAGCTACAAATAATAAACACATTGTATATGTTTGATGTGTCGCGTAATTTTAAATAGTCGTCCACCCAATTGCCGCTTTAATTAAAAGTAATTTATGAATACTTGCTAGGAAAAACAAACAGTGAATCCGACTAGCTAATTGCGCTAAAATCCCTTATAAGAATAGGAATGTCCTATTATAATACATCACTCAAAAAAAATTAAATATTATTTAAATTTTTCTTCTTCTATGTCGGTCTAGTTTTAAAAGTCAAGGGGCTTATGTATAAACTCACAATCAATCAATGTACAGTTTGAGACTACAGTCTGCAAATTGGTGCACAGAAAACATATGATTTTATTATTTGTTTAAGGTGTCAACTTGGTTAGTATATTAAATATTCCTAGAAAGTCTATTGCATGGCATTGGCCATTGAGAAGCTCAAGCAAGCCAAATCAATTAATAGGTACCTTAAACTTTAAAATCAGGCCAAGCTCTTTTTTTTTTCTCTTTGTGTGTGTGTGATAGCATTAGTTAAGTGATGTCTGTCATAAAACAAAGAAATATGATTGTATTCCACAATAATTAATAGTTGAAAGACCATTTGATGCTAATTGTTTGTAAACAATTTTGCTTCATCTAACAAGATCTATATATCTCTATCAATTTGTCCCACAGGTGATGAAGAAAGAGACACAACAAACGGGGCAAAACTCTATTGGCAATAAGATTTCACGTGACCCTCCGAATTGCTTAGGTTTATACTTGTCTCGAAAATATTGGGTTAAACCCGACAACTAAGGATTGCATTCAGAAGCGGACCAATGTTTTAAGTAAAGGGATCACCAAACCCCGTTAACGTCGGCAAATATATATATATATAATAAAGATGGTCATATATTTTGTTTAGAACTGTTAAGATTAAAAAATGTATGTCGAGCAATCTGCTCATGTACCTCCTCACTAGCCCCTATTTTCATGTCCCCTCAGATGTCCGATCACTCTTAATTACCGTGGAATTGAAAATTCTTATCTTACTCTCGATAAATGAAATCCCTAACAGATTTTGTTCCCATCTGGGAATAGGATGCTGTAGCTAGCTAATTTTATGTGTAGGACCTTATATAGATGATGATATATACATGAACGTGAAACTTTTGTCTCTCTTCTCCTCTTATCAATGTGAAATTCCCAAAATGTGCTAGTGTTAGAACTTTTTCTGTAACGAAAACTTCTTCACGTGAGACCATTCCTAGTGTTAGAATTTTTATTTACTGTACTGTGTACATTGATAATGTAAAAAGAAAATTCAGTTATTGGTGACTATTTATTTGACAAGTATGAATTAGTAACATGCAATTAATTAACAGTAAAAATAGCACTGGCTAGCCAGTTTTCGGACTGGTCATTCAAAAATGGCCAGCATTTGCAAAGTCATTGAAAAATAGCCAGTATTTTGTTGAAATACGAAAATTTCCAGCATTATGCTGGAACTCCAACACGCGAAAAGTTCCAGCATAATATACTAGATATTGGAGCACTTGTGTATGAACTTCTAGCATATTATGCTGGAGCGGTATATTATACAGGAACTCCAGTATATTATACTGGAGTATTTTCCGGATTTCGAACAGTGTTTTCGTTCAAATTTATCTTTACATAAAAATTGGTTAAATTTCGATTACTTTTGAAACTGTGACTATTTTTGAATGACCACTTGTATATATTTTTGAATTTCCCCCAATTACACATGATAATTGACTCATTAGGACGGGCAAAAATTCATTGATAGTGAAAAAATCTGTTATATTGTCTAAATATATAATTAAATCATTAGTAAGAGTATTCCCCACTTGACATAATTCCTAAGTGATAATAGGCTAGATTCACGTAGTTTAGCGTATATTTATACTCCAACTTCATTACGCTTCACTGCCTTAGGAATGTTAAATGATGTTAAAATGGCTCTAATTATGGATTTTATGTTTGGCATGAGAGAAGTGTGCTTATGAGGACCCTAGGATGGTGTTTTTAGCCAAATTGAAGGATAGGCCCCTTGGAGTTTCTAGCGTGTGAAAAGAAGGAAGAAAATCGTTGTGGCAGACTACTAGTCCATTAGCGCGACCGCGCTAGTCCCAGGTGTTTGAGGCAGAATGAAGGCCCATTAGCGCGGCCTTAGCGCGCCCAGTAGCGCGACCGCGCTAGCCCAGCGATCAGAGGCAGTACACTTAGCTATTAGCGTGGTCGCGCTAGTCCAGTTCGCATACGTTATTTTTCAGGGGTAAACTTATAAGCTTGGGACAATTCTACTTAACCTATATAAGGTTCAACTCGCCCAAAAGAGAGGATTATCAGGGTTTAAACTCTTGTTCAAGAAAGGCAAGAGGCAAGGAGGACAATTGGGCATCAAATCTCATCTTTCTTCCTTGTGTTTCTACCATTATTGATGAATTCTTCTACTGTTGTTTTTAACATAATTATGAGTAGATAACTTATGTAGTCTAAGGTTTTGGTGGAACCTGTCGAGGATGGATATCTTGTTATATTAATATAGTTTGCTTGGTTTTAATCTCTATTTGTTCAACTAAGTTCTTGTTGTAGTTGATTGAAGGGCCCCCAATCAGATGTGCCTATTTAGTGTGTATCTACTCGGGAGAGAGTGCATATTTAGGTAGTTGTTGAACAACACCACTCCCAAAGTATAGGAGGGATCCATAATCGAGGGTTTAAAGGTTGGATTAGGGATAACGATACCTTGGTGCAATCTGAAGTGAGTTATACTAAAAGATAGCTAGCGTAACTCGGGAGAGTGCATCTGGTAAATTGTCGTAATTACTCGGGAGAGATTTACGGTAACAAAAGTGTTCATGATTGATAGATATAATTAGGCCAAACTATATGAAATATACAAGAAGGAACTCTATCAACAGGGAAAACCATAACCTTAGATCTTTCTCGCATTTGTTTACAACCCAGCAATAGTTATATTCTAGTTTAATTAATTTCATTCAGTTATATTCTAGTTTAATTAATTTCATTCAGTTTTAGTTAGGAGAAACACCAACAACTGATATTCATAATCTTTGGGAAGTTGAGTACGAAGAATTAAGTGAGTCTAACAACTATAATTAATAGGTTAATTCCCTGTGAGATTCGACTCTGGGCGAAATACTCAGATTATATTTGCAACGTCCGCTTACTCCTTTTTATAAGGAATAGTAGGGCGTGATAAAATTTTAGGGCCGTTGCCAGGGAATTAACAGTGTTATCAATTACAATAGGAAGAAATACAAAATTCTTAAGTATAGTCAATTTTCTTCAATTTTCATCTATACATTGAAATTTTAACGTTTGCTAATTTGGTTGTATAGGTGCATGCCTAGGAACTCATCGAGAACTGGTGAAGTATTTGAAGCCTTATCAGACCCCGAGAAAGTTTTCAAGGCCTTGAACCGGGCCAACCGGAAAAGCAAACAACAACCGTCAATTGAACAACTTTAACCCGACATGGAAGATCTAAACACCATGAACAACAATAGGGACGACGTGGTATACCCAGTTGCGCAGATAGTGGCACCTCTTGTACCACTCTTTTATATGACTGGGCACAACCCACGTCGGAGAATTTGTCCACTGTGATAGTAGTCTCTTAGATACAGGCTGAGTCCTTTCAGATTACAAACAATATGCTGCACTTGTTGCAGAACAAGGGACTATTTTCGGGGTCATACATTGAGGATCTTCAACAGCATTTGAAGAATTTCTTGTTGATTTGCAAAACTCAGAGGCAGCCAAACGTCACTTAGGAAGCGATAAAACTGTTGTTGTTTCCATTCTCAGTGACAAGAGCAACCCAGACTTGGATAAACTCGTTCCCCATTAATTCCATTACCACATGGGAGGAGTTAGTTAAGCAGTTCGTGAACAAATTCCATCCACCCAACAAGACAGCTCAACAAATTGATGAAATCTTAAGCTTCAGATAGAAGCCAACTGAAACATTGCAGGAAACATGGGAACGATTTAAAGGAATGTTGGTTATCTGTTCGCACCATGGTATTCCAGAGCAGATGTTGGGACAACGTTTCTATATGGGTCTGGCGGATACTGTAAAGGCAAATGTAGATGCTTCAGCTGGTGGAGCATTCTTGAGCAAAACATGGAGAGAAAACTAGATCCTTCTTGATAAAATAGCGCAAAATTCAGGGTGGACAACCAGAAATGCACCCATTACTCCGGTAGTTCACTCAGTGCCCTTCGATCCATCCAACAATCTTGCTAAAAATATGGTCACCTTGATAACACAGATGAGCATACTAACCAAAAAGGTGGAGGAGTCAGGGCAAAAGCAGCAGGTACATATTGTGGATACAACCAATGGGGGCTTATGCACATCTTGCATTAGTCAGCCACTTGGTAATCAGTGGAATGTTGAATGTGATCATCATCACTACCCTGAAAATATGAACTATGTGTCGAATTATGGGGGTCGGCAACATGGTGGACAGAATTGGGGCCAACAAAATCAACCATATAGGCCAGTTCAGCAGCAACACAACAGTGGAAACATGGGAGCCATGCGACCTTAGGGTAATATGGCGCCTTACCAAAGGCCACAGGGGTACAATAATCAGAATCAACAACAAGCTTATCACCCCTTCAGCAACAACATGGTGGGAGATATGAAGATGGATTTTCCATACTTGAAGCAATGATGCAGCAGGTTATTAGTTCAACTGCAAAAATAAGTGAGAGAGTAGATGCACATGAGTCAACTACAAGAAATATTGAAGTGCACATGGGTCAGATCTCGATGTCTTTGAATAATCGTCCTTTTGGGACATTACCTGATGACACTCAGGTAAATCTTAAAGATCAGGGTCTAAAGCAGCTGATGGCGGTGATTCTACGAAATGGCAGGGACTTAGACTTAGAGCAGGAAAGAGCTAGGGAAAGCAGACAGGCTGAGACACTGGTACCGGTGCCCATTGAATTTGATGATTTAACAAAACTGACTGAGGTGTAGTGCAGCCTACCCAGGAAGAACCCAGCATGCAAGTTGAGGCTGAGAAAGAAGCTAAGACAGCCCAAGAACCGGTGATAGAGGTAGTGTCTGACAAAGAAAATTCCCAAATCATTGGGAATAAGAGACCTCCAGCACCATTCCCATAGAGACTGGTCAATTACCAGAAAGATGAGCAGTATAAAAAGTTCTTGGATATGTTGAAACAAATACAGGTAAATATTCCTTTGATTGATGCTCTGAAGGAGATGCTTGGTTATGCCAAAATGATGAAAGACTTGATGTCCCGAAAATTCGACTTCCAAGACTTGGCCACAGTGACCCTTACTCAGACCTGCAGTGTCGTTGTGACCCGACCAATTGCGAAAAAGCTGTCTGACCTAGAGAGTTTCACCATTCCCTGCACCATTGGTAACTTTGCCTTTGCCAAGGCACTTTGTGATTTAGGGCCAGCATTAATCTTATGCCTCTGGCCATCTACAAGAGGTTGGGGATTGGTAGAGCTAGACCGACCTCTATGTTGTTGCAGGTAGCAGACAGGACGGTAAAGAGACCGTCAGGCATTCTTGATGACGTATTAGTGCAGATAGAGAAGTTTGTGTTCCCTGCAGATTTTGTGACAACGAGGAAATCACATCCAATGTGCAGAAATCGATGAGGCGACCAAGTGAATTAGCCAATTTTTCTCTTATTGATGTCGTGGATGTGATACTGGAGGAAGATGATGAGTCCTTGACTATTGAGGACCCCTTTGCTGCATGTTTGATGAATTTAGATGCGAAAAATGGGGAGGAATTGGCAGAATGGGTGTTGGCTCTTGAGGGCAAAGGCGTGTGGCCGAGGTCACTGAAATTTGAGCCCCTACATTTAGAAAAGAGAGAAACTCCGCCAGCCAAGCCGTCGGTTGAAGAACCACCCAAGCTGGAAATGAAACCATTGCCAGCCCATCTCAGGTACGCGTTTCTAGGACCCAACTCTACTTTACCTGTTATTATCTCATCTAGTTTGTTAGATGTGCAGGCAAACCAGCTCTTACAGGTTCTCACTGAGTGTAAGACTGTCATTGGGTGGACCATGGCAGACATAAAGGAGATCAGCCCGGCATACTGTATGCACAAAATCCTGCTGGAAGAGGGGCACAAACCTTCCACGGAACACCAAAGGCGGCTGAACCCAAACATGAAGGAAGTGGTAAAGAAGGAAATTATAAAGTGGTTGGATGCGGGAATCATTTTCCCCATATCTGACAGCAACTGGGTTAGCCCGGTGCAATGTCTTCCTAAGAAGGGTGGCATGCCGGTTGTAAAAAATGAAAACAATGAGCTGATATCTACAAGAACCGTCACGGGCTGGAGAATTTGCATGGACTACAGAAAGTTGAATCTAGCCACCCGGAAAGATAACTTCCCACTTCCCTCATCGATCAGATGCTCGATAGACTGGCAAGGAGGTCTCATTTTTGTTTTCTGGATGGGTACTCGAGGTACAACCAAATTTCTATTGCCCCGGAAGACAGATAAAAGAAATTATTCACATGTCCCTACGGGAATTTTGCCTTCAGAAGGATGCCCGTTGGCTTATGCAATGCACCTGCCACATTTCAAAGGTACATGATGGCCATATTCACTGACGTGGTCGAGGATATAATGGAGGTGTTCATGGATGATTTCTCAGTGGTGGAAAATTCGTTCGATGAGTGCCTAGCAAATATGACCCGAGTGCTGAAGCGGTGTATTGAGATGAACCTGTGCTTAATTGGGAGAAGTGACATTTCATGGTACAAGAGGGGATAGTCTTGGGGAACTTGGTGTCAAGCAAAGGAATTAAGGTGGATCGTGCTAAAGTTGATGTTATAGCAAAGTTCCCACCTCCCACATCGGTTAAAGTAATAAGGAGCTTCCTTGGGCATGCCGGGTTTTACCGACGTTTCATCAGAGACTTCTCCAAAATCACCAACCCCCTGTGTAAGTTGCTCGAAAAAGATAACCCTTTTGTGTTTTCTAATGATTGCAATGTAGCTTTTGAGGATCTGAAAAAGAGGTTAGTCACAGCACCAATCATTGTTGCCCCTGATTGGGAGAAACCATTCGAGCTCATGTGTGATGCCAGTGACTACACAGTGGGAGCAGTGTTGGGACAACGGAAGGAAAATACAATGCACCCAATTTACTACGCGAGTAGGACATTGAGTGGAGCTCAGCTGAACTACACTGTGACCGAAAAAGAGATGCTGGCAGTGGTGTTTGCCTTCGATAGGTTCAGATCATACCTGATCGGCTCTAAGGTAATTATTTACACTGACCATGCCGCCCTCAGGTATTTGATTGAGAAGAAGGAATCCAAGTCGCGCCTGATTCATTGGGTGATGCTACTACAAGAATTCGATCTAGAGATTCGTGACCGTAAGGGCACGGAGAATCAAGTCGCGGGTCATTTGTCACGACTTGAAGAAGCTGAAAATGCAGTGGAAGCAAAGGATATTCTGGAAACCTTTCCAGACGAGTAACTACCCGCCACAAGCATGGAGGAAGTTCCATGGTATGCAAATATTGTAAACTACCTGGAAAGTGGTATAGAGAGCCCTATGAACTCTCATCTGCTCAAAAGAAAAAGTTTTATCATGACTGCCGCAGTTATTATTGGGATGAACCTTACCTGTTTAGAATTTGTATTGACAATATGATCTGGAGGTGCGTCCCCGAGATAGATCAATTTTCTGTTTTGCAGGTATGTCACGCATCAGCGTATGAAGGGCATTTTGGAGGAGTCAGAACAACGGCTAAAGTTCTAGAAGCCGGATTCTACTGGCCAACTATCTTCAAGGATGCACGCCAATGGGTGAAGGGTTGTGATGAATGTCAAAGGATGGGGAACATATCTCGTTGTCATGAGATGCCCATGAACCCGATTCAAGAGGTTGAGGTGTTTGATGTATGGGGGATTGACTTCATGGGTCCCTTTGTCAGCTCCTATGGCAATAAGTACATACTTGTTGCTGTAGACTATGTGTCCAAATGGGTGGAAGTTGCAGCACTCCCCACCAATGATGCACGAGTGGTGGTGGGGTTCTTGAAGAAGAATATATTCACTCGCTTTTGAACCCCAAGAGCCATCATCAGTGACGGAGGCACCCATTTCTGCAATCATGTCTTCGAGAAGCTGTTAGCAAAGTACGATGTGCGCCACAAGGTGGCTACCCCATATCACCCTCAGACAAGTGGATAGGTTGAGGTGTCAAATCGAGAAATAAAGAGTGTGCTGACGAAAACTGTAAACGCCACAAGAAATGATTGGGCGAAAAAGATGGATGACGCACTCTGGGCCTATAGAACTGCATTCAAAACACCAATTAGTATGTCACCGTACAAGTTAGTGTTCGGGAAGGCCTGTCACCTGCCGGTAGAACTGGAACATCGAGCTTGGTGGGCACTGAAACAGTTAAATATGGACCTTGATGCTGCGGACACAAGTCAATTCACCGAAATCCATGGGCTATATGAATTCAGGTATCTGACCTTTGAAAGCACGAGGCTGTACAAGGAAAGAATGAAGAGGGTACACGACAAAAACATTGTGGATCGAAACTTAAAACCCGAAGATATGGTGCTTCTCTATAACTCAATATTGAGACTGTTTCCGGGTAAACTCAAGTCCCGATGGTCTGGACCATTTCGTGTGGTCAAAGTGTTTCCCTCAGGTGCAGTAGAGATTGGTTATGAAAAAGGTTCCCACACCTTCAGAGTTAATGGGCATAGATTGAAACCGTATATGGGTATGGATGAGAACAAGGAAGTGTATGTGATGCATCTCACTGAACCTAAGAGGTCGAGCGAGCCTTAAATGCGTTCATTTTGCATCGTGTCGCGACATTAAATCAAGTGCTTCGTGGGAGGCAACCCATTGATTTTTTGTAATTGTCGTGCCACGACATTGACTAAGGCACTGGTTGGGAGGCAACCCAATGTGTAAAGTTTATAGTGTAAGGGATGAGTAATTGAATTGTTGTAAGTACTAACACATGCAGGTGTGCAAGGGCGAGGGTAGACTCAAGCCAATCTAAGGAAAAGTCATAAAAAATTGAAGTATTTTAAGGCCTGGGGTAGCGAGACCGCGCTAGTGATCGCGCTAATGGCCCACTTTTCTGTCTCGTATCGACGCCACTAGTGCGGGCGCGCTAGTGACCGTGCATATGGCCATATGTTCTATCTCTACTAGCGCAGTCGCGCTATGGGCGCGCTACTGACCGCGCTAGTCCCGTCGCGCACCAGGTAAGTTTTTATTTTTTTAGTTATTGACATTTAATTTTTCTAGTTACCCAACCCTAACCCACATCTCCCACACCCACTTCTCCAAGAACCCTTCTTCTTCTTCTTCCAAGAACACTCTCCCCACCCATACCCAAGTACTCACACGCCCCAAGTCTCTTGCTCACTCCAACCATAACCCAATTCTCCACTTCTCACTCCTTACACACACATGTATGTGTTTTCTTTACTAATGTTTTCTATTATTTTTTTTAGGTATTTTGGGGGTGTTGTATGCCTTGATTTAGTTGGATGAAGTTTGGGACATTATGGTGGTGATTTGAGTTTCAACTTGATTAATTGGGGGCTCTGGTGAATACTGCCCACCAAGTGTTTGTGTAAATGCCCCACTGAAGGGACACCAATTGTAAGGTGAAGTCTGAGTAACCACAGTTGGGTCACCTCATGGTGTTGCGCTAATAGTGTTTATATTGTAGGTACAATGGCACCCTCTCGGAAGCGTCAAGCCACCAGATCGTCCTCCGGCAGACAAGCAAGTTCGTCCTCGGACAGACGAGCAAGAGGAGCACCTGACACTAGGCCTTTCAATAGCAACAAATTTGTATCAGCTAAGGCCCAGGACAGGCTTGTGGCGAAGGAATCAAAGGCGGTCATACCTGAACGTGGCATAGACACGGACTCACTCCGGCGTTACTTCCAAAGGATGTATAATGAGTTGATGCGGAGGAGACTAGATGTGTTCTTTGAGGAGCTCGATGAGGCTAATGTAATGATAGTGAGGGAGTTTTATGAAAACTGCCCGGGGCACAAGAATCATGTGGTAACAGTGAGGAAGAAGCACCTGAACGTCTCTGTGGAGGCCATTCGGACGTTTTACCGGCTGCCAGGCCCCGTGGATACGTACGAGGACAGCTATGAGGCATATGGCCAATGATATACTCAGTGGGAAACGTTCATCCCAACCATTTGTGTCCCGAGCGCAGATATAAAGTGGTACAAGTACGGGCAGAAGTTTCACTCTTCAGCCCTCACCTTAGAAGCAAAATGTTGGCTCCACCTGATCAACAACCGCTTACTCCCATCCCAAAACACCTCGGAGGTGAACATTCCTCAGAGGTATGGCTTCTTTTTCCCATCTCTTGTCATCGATTATGCCTTGCAGCTGGGGTATCAAGAAACTTGGCGGTGGATGGCAAAGTGCCAATGGCATACGCCTTCAGAGCTGACAGGGTTACTATTAGAAAGGAAGCGATGGCAGTTGATGATGACGAGGTGGAGAATGATTCTGATGAGGATGATGAGGAGGATGAGCAAGAAGATGAGGAGGAGGCGCAACCCACTCAGGAGCAGGTTGCCGAGGTTGCAGGCCCGTCTAGGGCCAGTCGGGGACAGAGAATGGACCACCTGGAATAGGACATGGCTGTGCTGCACACCTCGGTCGCCGACCTAAGTATGCAGGTTGATGCAGTGGCTGCCCAACAGAGGAAATCCGAAAAGAAGATTATGGGCTGACTGCGTGCCCTGGGTCGCGCATGTCACCTGGACCCAGGGACAGTCTCCGACCAGGACTGAGCTTTCAGGGAAGTCCCCGTACCTCTCTTTGTTTATTTTGATTGCCATGAGGACACGTCTTCATCTTAAGTATGGGGTGGGGGAATGCTCCCTTGTATATGTACATACGGAGGAACTGATTGTTAATTGTTGCTTTTGTTGAGTTTTGTTGCTTTTGTTTTTCTTTTGTAATTTTTAGTAGTAGTATAACTAATTAAGTCGTCTTGGCCCGACGACGAACCCCTTTTCGACGGAATTCTTGAGGGTCCAAGTCGACCATAAAAAATAAAAAAATTATAGTGGACTCTTCCTGACGACGGATCTCTTGGGCAGTTTTCTTGAGGGAAGTTAGTCTAAAGAAAACAACAACAAAAATTTGTTTTTTAGGTAGTGTAGCAACTCCCCTTGGTTTTTCTTTTGACCGTGGTTCTTTTCCAAGGGTTTTGATTGAACCGGGTGTAGTTAATTTTTTTATTTTATTATTTTGTTGTTTTAGTGGTTAGGTGTTTTTGGGCGATGAGCTGAAACATGAAAAGCATCCTTAGTGTTGTTACACCCGAACACCAAAGACCCTAGAATGGACGCTTAGGCTCAGTTGTTGATTCGTGTGGAGTGCCTTAAATTTGTATGTTGTAACTAATGTGAAAACTCGGTGAGAGTTTGTTGATAAACCAATCTGGAGTGAGTCATGTGCCATATGTGTGTAAGGTGTATTGCATTGTATTCTATGCTCCACATTCGATGCCTAGAACTTGCCCTGTGTGTTTGCAAAGCGAAATAGTAGCTTCGTTCAGTTTTAGAAGTGATATAGGAATTTCTTTGTTAAGCCAGATATAAAGTATACCCACCTGATTGTAATTTATCATAGTTAACCCCTTTGAGCTTATAAGTCTGTTTCTTTGGCAACCACATTACAAACCTTACCCAATTGTTTGAATGGCCATCTGTTTGAACCCTTTATCTCTCATGAGCACTTGAATTGTTAGAGAACATGTAAAAGTCAAAGTGTGGGGTGGTGATTTGGTTTTTGAGTGGAATCAAAGAAATATAAAGAAAGATGCAAGGTTCTGGAAAAAAAAAGAGAGAAAAGGATAATGAATAAATGTAATCTTTGATAAGTGGTGAAGTGATATAATTGCACCTAAGTAAATTTGGGGGTAATATAAAAAAAAATGTGGTGGAATGTCTGGCCTGGCATAAATAGGAAGGTTAGTCACTATATCTAAATATATCATACCCGTCCCTTAGCCTCATTACAACCAAATGAAGACCTAATTGATCTTAGACTGAATGGGCTCGATTAGTAGAGTATTAAACTACGGGCAAGCCTATGGTGCAACTTTGTGGCATATGAATGTTCTTTCCGATAGTGAGTGAATTCTTTCTATTTGAGTTCCTACTTGTTCTTAATATCATTCTTGTGGAACTACTCTCGTGTTTGAGGTAAGGGCACTTGATTCATGACAGAGAGGTAAGTCTTGACCTCTGTATAGAGTAAATTGAGGAAGTATGAACATTGCACGGCACGTGAGAGTCGACTCTTGATGCGTAGATGTACATTTCTAGGTATAACTCTTGTAATATGTTCGTGGTGTGACACGTTAGGGAAATGCTTAGTGAAAGGACCTTTGTAGAATAGGGTGGATTGCTCGAGGACTAGCAATGATTTAAGTGTGGGGTGTTGATAATAGGCTAGATTCACGTAGTTTAGCGTCTATTTATACTCCAACTTCATTACGCTTCACTGTCTTAAGAATGTTAAACGGTGTTAAAATGGCTCTAATTGTGGATTTTATGTTTCGCAGGAGCAAAGTGTGCTTATGAGGACCTAGGATGGTGTTTGGAGCCAAATTGAAGGAGAAAGGCCCCTTGGAGTTTCTAGCGTGTGAAAAGAAGGAAGAAAATTGCTAAGGCAGACTACTAGTCCACTAGCGCGACCGCGCTAGTCGCAGGTGTTTGAGGCAGAATGAAGGCCCATTAGCGCGGCCAATAGCGCGATCGCGCTAGCCCAACGATCAGAGGCAGTACACTTAGCCATTAGCGCGGTCGCGCTAGTCCAGTTCGCACACGTTATTTTTCAAGGGTAAACTTGGAAGCTTGGGACAATTCCACTTAACCTATATAAGGTTCAGCTCGCCCAAAAGAAAGGATTATCAGGGTTTAAAGTCTTGTTCAAGAAAAGCAAAAGGCAAGAGGCAAGGAGGACAATTGGGCATCAAATCTCATCTTTCTTCCTTGTGTTTCTACCATTATTGATGAATTCTTCTA
>ML435810.1:14011-41678 GCA_005239525.1 Nicotiana knightiana
AATTATGAGTAGCTAACTTATTTAGTCTAAGGTTTTGGTGGAACCTGTTGAGGATGAATATCTTGTTATATTAATATAGTTTGCTTGGTTTTAATCTCTATTTGTTCAACTAAGTTCTTGTCGTAGTTGATTGAAGGGCCCCCAATCAGATGTGCCTATTTAGTGTGTATCTACTCGGGAGAGAGTGCATATTTAGGTAGTTGTTGAACAACACCACTCCCAAAGTATATGAGGGATCCATAACTGAGGGTTTAAAGGTTGGATTAGGGATAACGATACCTTGGGTGCAATCTAAAGTGAGCTACACCAAAAGATAGCTAGCGTAACTCGGGAGAGTGCGTCTAGTAAATTGTCGTAATTACTGGGGAGAGATTTACGGTAACAAGAGTGCTCATGATTGATAGAGATAATTAGGCCAAACTATATGGAATATACAAGAAGGGATTCTATCAACAGGGAAAACCATAACAGTAGATCTTTCTTGCATTTGTTTACAACCCAGCAATAGTTATATTCTCGTTTAATTAATTTCATTCAGTTTTAGTTAGGAGAAACACCAACAATTGATATTCATAATCTTTGAGAATTTTAGTACGAAGAATCGAGTGAGTCTAACAACTATAATTGATAGGTTAATTCTCTGTGGGATTCGACTCTGGGCGAAATACTCAGATTATATTTGCAACGTCCGCTTAGTCCTTTTTATAAGGCATAGTTGGTCGTGATCACTAAGCAACTGGACAGTAGTTTCGAATTTTATTTTTTGATTGCTAACATTGGACAGTAGTTTTTGCTAGTCTCACACTCTCACTCATCCTCTTCTGGTTCTTTATAGTTTACAATAGGAACAGACGAAATATTACAACAACAACAATAATATACCTAATATGATCCCACAAGTGGAGTTTAGGGAGGATGATGATTGCACAGACCTTATCCTCTACCTTTCGAAAGTAGAGAGATTGTTTTCGACGTACGGACGAAATATAACAAACACATGGAAACCAAAATAATCTTACATTAAACAATTAGGAGAAATTACCATGATGTAGACAGCCGCTTTATTCGGCTTCTTTTCAGATATTATTCGTCCAATACTTCTAGTTTATTGTAGTCAAAGCCACCAAGTTGGACTAACTAAACTCTTTTTTTCAAATCACAGCCAATAATTTATCAATCAACTGTCGTAGAAAAACAGAAGATGAGCCATTTTCCTTCCAAACTTCCTTGCATTTTTCACTCATTTTCTTAAACCTTTGTTTCACCTCACCCTCACCCTCCATCAAATTTTTAACCCCATTTGCCACATTCTCTGATGAAACCAATGTGGTACCATTTCTATAATCCATTGTGATTTCCACAGCCAAATTTAACTCTTTCACCATCTCAAATGCATTCAAGTGTTGCTCAGCATATATAGGCCATGTCCCAATTGGCACCCCATAGTATAAACTTTCAAGAATTGAATTCCAACCACAATGTGACACAAATCCTCCAATGGCTTTGTGGGCCAAGATTGTCACTTGTGGGACCAAACCACATATTAACCCTTTCCCTTTTGTTGCTTCCAAGAAACCATAAGGTAAAATTTCCTCTAGATTAGTATAATCATTTGGAAGTTCTCTCTTGTCCTTTGGTGCTTCCCTAATTGCCCATAAAAAAGGATACCCTGCTTTCTCTAAACCTTTTGCTATTTCTTTCACTTGTGAAACATTAAGACTTCCCATACTTCCAGAACTCAAGAAAACTACTGATGATGGATCTTGATTATCAAGCCATTTCATTACATTTTCATGACCCCACAAATCTTGATGCCATTGAGCTGGTCCATTATGGTCTACCACTGGTCCAATAGGATAAACTGGTGGTACAACATCAGCAACAGCACTTGCCAATGAGTTTAAACAATAAGGTTCAAGTTCTTGAAATGTATTTACAACAATACCCTTGGTTTCTTTGTACCTTCTTGCATGATGTAGGAACCAAGAGTAACCATCTATTTTTCTTTTTAGCATAAATGAAGGGAAATGATTTACAGGGACAGGATTGGAAAAACCAAGAATATTGAAATGAGTGGCTGAATCTTTGAACTCAGTGTTAATACTAACTTGAGCATCTAAAGTTGGGAGGTGACACAATAAGCTCAAGAAAGTAGCAGGAGAAGCAAAGTAAAGATAACATGGGATGTTTAGTTCCTTAGCAACATCAATAAATGGAGTACAAAACATGTCAATAAAGAATCCAACAACTTGGCCCGAGTCTGAGTCTGAATCTGAGTCTGAGTCTGAAATAAGGTTAACAAGTGCATCTTTGACTTGTGATGTATGATTTTGTATCAATAGTGATAAGAAGCCTATAGTGGCATCAAATTGATCGAGGGACGGCGGATCCGCCGTGGGAAGCGAGAGGAAATGGACGTTTCCGGTGGCGGCGGTGGCGGCGAGGAAGTCATTGTAGGATTGAACAAGTGGCCTTTGAGGAATGTTGATTACGAGTATGGTGGCTGAAAAGTTTTGGTTTGTTTGAGTCAAGTGTTTAGCAAACTCAATGGTTGGAACAAGGTTGCCAAGTCCTGGTGTTGAAATGAACACTACCTTTGCTTTTTTCATGTTTGGTTTTGGTTTTTGGTTTGAAGTAATTGGAGATAAGGTTGTCACTATATATAAAGTGTTGTCTTCTAGCTAAGGTTGTCACATCCCCTAATGAAGTTTGGGGTTCATTTTTTATTAGAAACCATTTCATACCAATAGATCAAGTTTTATCCAATTAAGAAAAATTCAAAGAATATAAAAATATTACAGTAAAATTAAAATTAGATAAATTTTATCTTAAGACTACTAATTACAAAATAAACATATTTCAATTATAATTATTCGTTTATTAAAAGATGAATTTATATATAAATGAAATACAAACTTATTTTTGTTAGCAACAAAAAGTCTCTTATATGATACCAAAAGAAATTTAAGATTTATCTAGTTAAGAAAAATCAAAATATTAAGAATATAAAAAGGATAAATTTCATCCTAAGACTACTAATTACTAAAATAAACTTATTTAAATTATAATTATTCGTATATTAAAAGATGAAAAATATATAAATGAAATACAAACTTTTTTAGTAACAACAAAAAGTCATTTGAGAAAAGGCCCTTGCTCTATCAACATAATTTTCTTATTCTTGGGTAGTACATACCTTGAATTTAAATAAATAAAATCAAATTACTAATATAAACATCTAAAAATAGATTATATAAATTTAAATTGTTCAAATTAAAACTTACAATGAAACCTAGAGGTAAAATAAAGGAACACAATTAAAGCTTATCTTGATGAAAATAAACCAAGTTGGTTGCAACTTGCAGGGGTATTAGAGAAAACAAAGAAGTGTGCTCTAACAACCATTCTTTCAGTTCATTGTATGAACTTATTTTTATTAGAAACCAAAAATCAATGAAAATTGTATCTATTTTTTTTTCGATAAGAAAATTAAAGAATTAAAATAAAAAGAGATAACCCATCAACACAACAAAAAAAATGTCTAAAGTAAAAGTACTGAATTATTCATGTAGTTAAAAAAAATTATTTAACCGATGATTCCTTTTGACCATACTTTCCACCATCGATTTCATTAACCTTTTTTCATGCATCTTCTTATTATAAACTTATGTGTATATTTTTTCATATGTATGTTGCAACCATCAGATACACACAGAAACTTTAAGTTTGAATGAATTAATAGCATCTAACATGATTTAGATTAATTTCGGATAGCCTCTCTATTTAATTGCTTATCAGAAGAGGAAAAATGAGTTTGTTACAATTCAAGAAACATTACTTTATGAGTTTAACTCGTCCATAAAGTCTGTTAGAATCCAAAAAATATTACAAAATGAGTTTATTATAGTATTGATCTCCGATCTCCGCACTAAACGTCAAATACAAAAAATAATTTTCTTTTGTCATTATGTCAACACCAAAAAAAAGATCAACAACGAAATTTGAACCGATATGAAATGAGCCACACAAAAAGGCAAAATGAAAGAAAATACATCGAGAGTCTTGTGTTAAGTCGATCCTTCGTGACTTGCCTCAATACTGCTAACATTCTCACAGCAATGTTTCTCTTTATGTTGTGCTTCATCTGTATCCAAAAAAACCAACCAAAATAGTCAACTTTCACTATTTGTATAATAAGCAGAGTAGATAAAAAAGAGAGAAACTAAGAAAATATTGAAGTATCAAAAATGCCAAAAGAGCTTTTGTTTCATTTTGTACTCGTATGTATAAATAAAATAAAAAAACGAACCAGAATAATTAATTTCACTATTCTCAAATCATAAAATTATTATAAAGTAGAATTATATAAAGAAAAGAAAGTGGACTTTAAAGTTGTAAACAGTTTCAAAGAAAATAATGCAGTTATGCTGGATATTGAGTGCACTTAAATTGGAATAATGGATTGGCTTTTAAAATTCACTGCTAATGATCTTGTTAAATATGGGAAGGGGAACAAACGTTTCAAAAAATTTATAAAGCCCTTTTAGTAAGGAGTATTCTTCACAACGTATGGAAAAGTGTAACCGAATGAATCTGAAAAGTGACATCTTTAGGAAAAAGAAATAACTACATCTAGAGAGAAAAATGCCAAATAAATGAGAGAATAGATAAATAGTAATCCTAGCTTATGAAGAAGAAGTTACCCGTTGAAAGAACATCTAGAGAGAAAAAGAGGGGCAAGTTTGGTTCCGGAGGCACTGGGGGTGATTTTTAGTGCATTGGCTACTGAAGAAGCCCACATTCTTCTATGTTTTATACGTACCTCATTGCATAAATTGATCACGAAATTAATGGTATAGACTTTTAGGCTTCTAAACTGAAAAGATATGGGAGAGAAAACGGATGGAGGTGTAATTAAAAGAATGTAATTAAGAAGTGAATTTTGGATTTTCTATTGTAGCACATAAATATTAATAGGAAAAATGTCAAAAATTTGAGAAAAAAGATAAATTTGATTCTTGGCCAAAGACATAAGCTACACCACTTTTTTAAAGCCCTCCTTTATATAACTAGTGAAGTTGTCCGCGCTTTGCGCGGTAGTTAGAAAAAAACCTAAATCGTCTCTTTTTAATGAATATTTTGATTTTTAAATCTGAATAGATAATTCATGTTTCAAACTATTTTATCAGTAACACTTAGGTTTATATTTTGCTCTAATATCACTCAAGAGTTCTTGAATTTGAGGGGGAAATTGATCTCTTTATAAGCAGATGGCTAACAAATTTTAAGAAAGTTCTTTATTTGTATAGTATCTAACTTCTTCCTTCCATTTTTGAGTTTACTTTAATGCTTTTATAAGTTTTTATTATTTAAAAGTTCTAAAACGAATAAGTGTTGTCTTGGCCGCTCTTGTGAACACCATATCGATTGACCTATCTATAATTGACAGTATATGTAAGTTACTTCCAAGAAGAGTAAAATGTGGAATTTATGTGGAATTTTACACACATATATATATATATACGTATGTATATAGAGAGAGAGATAAAGAAGTACAAAGAAATAATGATAATATCATTTTTTTTCCCATTAACTTCTGCTTCATTCTTCCTCCCAAGCCTATCAACAACTTCTTCCCTTCTCAAATCATAAAACAAATCCCTCCTCAAGGATATTTTTTTCAATCAATACCCAGAATTGATTGCAAATGTAATATTGTATTTCATGAAATTCTACATCAACGTTCTCCTACAGCTTGTTTGGATGATTATTACCTGTTGTCTTGCATCATATTAATACTTTAAATACAATGTTAGTTTTGATTGTTAATTAAATTTCACGTAACTAACAAAAAGTTTCTCTTTATGGAAAGACAAATTTGGTGTGGTCGCGTCGTAGTCTTATTTTATTTTCTCTCATCTTGCCCCTCCATATTATTAAATAACCATATGTTATCATTTATCCTACTTTTTTATATAATAATTCTACATTGTACCTTACTTTTTCTTTATACTATTTGCAAGTTTATTTTTTATATTACTGATCCAGGACATCATAAAACGACAAAAAACAATGCAATCCATTCAAACATTATATACTTCAAAACGATACAGTAAACTACAATACTATACAATTCACAACAAGCATCCAAACAAGCTGTTATATAGCAGTAAAAAAGTAAAATGGCGGACACCAAAAATCATGAGATACCTTCCTCAGTTCCTTGTAAACTCACTTGGGCACAAAATTTCTTAACTTGGAGGCATCGACTCAGAAACATGTGAATGAAGAATATATTGTAAATAATCGCGAGTCAGCATTATAATATATTCAAAGTAATTAAACAGGAAACAAAAGCGAGTTCTTACCTACATTAATTTTCTTCTCCCCTAAACACAGGTAATTGCCCGTGCTGACGAAGATGGAGTAGAATCCTTACACTTACGGAGGCAATAAATTTATAAAATGATTGGTTGTGGATATTCTCTATACATAAGATCAAATACCCTGCCCCTTTAAAACTGGAGAAACTGAAAGGTCAAAGGTTTTAGACGTTTGGTAAAAGTTTGAAACGACACCTTTCTTCCTCTTTAATTCCTCATGTATTGAGTTTCAGTTACAAGGCTAAATTTTTAATGTAATAATTAGTTACTATTGTATTAAAATGAGAGAATACACCTCAAAAAAATGAGATAAAAGATAAATGTATTCCCTAGCATGTGAAGCCTGCCACGTCACTTGTTTATTCCCCAGCATTATTATATATATAGATTGGTATTAATTAATTTAATTTATTAAAATGACTAAAAATTACTCTAACGTTAGTTTGTCTAACAAGTGAAATATTAGACGTCATTATCGTCTTGGGGACGCACACATGAATTTAAAGGGATGACACCCTCATGACTTGACGTTTGTCTTAATTTCCTAGGCACGTCAAAGAAACAACATACACATTGTCTAGTTCATTATAAATATGATTTTTGAATCGGATAACAAAATAGCAGTCGTAATAGCATACGTATAAGTGGGATTAGTATAATATTTGAACGATAACGTTTATATCTAGGCAAATTTGAAGTCAACTTTCATCAATATTATAACTTACAAGCTATGACTATAACTTTAAGAATCTAAGGTTGGATCTCATTTTATTATTAATAATTTTATATATAAAATATTACATGAAAAATGTTTTTGAATTCAAATATAAAAAATATGAAATAAGAGTATAAGTTTTTGTAGTTGATGAATATCGATCGTGCATACCTATTGAAAAAAGAGATTATCCCACGTAAATTCTCAATCATTAGTCAACAATTCAACCTAAATTTATTCCAAAAACGACTGAAATTAGAATTGGAAGTGGTATTTGGTTTTGAAGTGTTGTTGTTCAAGTGAGTATTTGATGTAAAATATATTTTAAGAATAATGGCCTATCAATGTTGTGCGTTGGAACAAATGGATTTCTCAGTTTCTTTTAATTTAAAAGGCATATCCTTTGGGAATATCTTACTAAAAATTTAGTCATTTTTGTAACACAATAATAAATCTAAAATTCACATATTTGTTATATATTTTTATCACTATTCTTCGGTATTTCTCTTAATTTGAAGTCCATATATTTTGGGAATATCTTGCGAAAATTTAATCACTTTTATGACATAATAATGAATCAAATTAGAGAATATATTTTTATCACGATCTTCGGAGAGTCGCCAAAATAAAAATTATTTTTTTATTCTTTTAGATATGAGGAATGAAGAGGTTAGTCATGCATAATATTTAACTACTAAACTTGTCGAAATGAGAGCAAAATAGAACAATATAGTAATAGACACAAGATGTATATGAGGAGAATGTAGAAGTTATCTTATTCAAATGTGTTTCTTGTATGTCCTTCATAGGATGAAGAATACCCTATTTATAGGATATAAGATACATGAAAGGTTACAAGAATACACCTAGAGGTTACAAATATTATGTGATGAATTGACTAAGTACATGAACTCAAATGGTTCATGGAATAGGGATGTCTAGGAGTATTCAACGGACATCCACTTTAACATATCAGAACACTCCCCATTGGATGTCCATCTAAAAGATAATATGCCTCGTTAAAATCTTACTAGAAAAAACTCAGTGAGAAAAAGTCCAATGAAGAAAAAAGAGTACACACATCTTGTAGTACGCATTAAGTGTTGCCTCGTTAAAAACCTTACTAGGAAAACCCACTTGGGACAAAACCTTGGTTAAGGAAAAAAGAGTACAACGCGTACTATACTTCCCCTGATGAAAACTTTATTTGATATCTCGGAGACGATGCATTCCAATCTTATGTCTCGGCTTCTCAAATGTTGATGTTGGTAATGCCTTAGTGAATAAATCTACCAGATTATCACTTGAGCGGATTTGTTGAACATCTATCTCACCATTTTGTTGAAGATCATGCGTGAAAAAGATCTTTGGCGAGATGTGCTTTGTTCTGTCTCCTTTGATATATCCTTATTCTAGTTGAGTTATCCAAGAAGCATTATTTTCACACAATATCGTTGGAATCTTCATTTTTAAAGAAAGACCACACAATTGTTGAATGTGTCGAGTAATTGATCTCAACCATACATATTCTCGACTAGCTTCATGAATAGTTATTATCTCTGCATGATTGGAAGATGTAGGAGCTAAAGTTGTTTTGTTGAACGCTATGAAATAGTTGTACCTCCACAAGTAAATAGATCGTCTGTTTAAGATCGGATTTTATATGGGTCAAACAAATAACATGCATTTGCATAAACAATCATTTGTGAATCGGATTCATAAGAATAAAATAATCTCATATCAATAGTCCCTCAGAGGTATCTAAAAATATGCTTACACCATTCCAGTGTCTTGTCGTTGGAAAAGAACTAAATATTGCTAATAAAAACTTACTGCAAAAGTTATATGTGATCGAGTATTATTTGCAAGATACACTAGTGTCCCAATTGCACAAGTAAATAGATAGTCTGTTTAAGATCGGGCTTTATATGGGTCAAATAAATAACATGCATCTGCATAACCAATCATTTGTGAATCGGATTCATAAGAATAAAATAATCTCATATCAATAGTACCTCAGAGGTATCTAAAAATATGCTTACACCATTCCAGTGTCTTGTCGTTGGAAAAGAACTAAATATTGCTAATAAACTTACTGCAAAATTTATATCTGATCGAGTATTATTTGCAAGATACATTAATGTCCCAATTGCACTAAGATATGGAGTTTCATCACCAAGAAGCTCTTCATCGTTTTCATGAGGTCGGAATGGATCTTTATTTATATCAAGTGATCTCACAACTATCGGGGTGCTCAATGAAAGTGCTTTATCCATATAAAAATGCTTTAGGATATTTTCGGTATAAGTTTATTGATGGACAAAGATTCCATCTTTCATATGCTCAATTTGTAGACCAAGACAAAATTTTATCTTTCCAAGATCTTTCATTTCAAACTCTTTCTTCAAACAGTCTACTGCTTTTGAAAGTTCCCCAGGAGTTCCAATAATATTTAGATCATCAACATACACAACGATTATAACAAATTCAGATCTAGACCTTCTTATAAATACACAAGGACAAATTGGATCATTCTTATACTCTTCTTTTAGCAAATACTCACTCAGGCGATTATACCACATTCACCCTGATTGTTTCAATCCGTATAAGGATTTTTGAAGCCTTATCGAACAAGTTTCCTGAAAACTTTTATTAGTTTCAGGAACTTTAATCCCTTCAGGGATTTTTATATAAATTTCATTGTTTAATGTTCCATACAAATAGGCTGTGACAACATCCATTAGATCCATATCAAGTTTTTCATGGACTGCCAAATTTATAAGATACCTGAAAGTGATTGCATCCACCACAGGAGAATATGTCTCCATATAATCAATGTCATATCTTTGCAAAAATCCCTGTGCTAGTCGTGCTTTATATCTAATGACTTCATTTCTATCATTTTGTTTTCGCGCAAGAATCTATTTGTATCCCACTGGCTTTATTCCTTCAGGTGTTCGGACTATACGTCTAAATACTTCACGTTTTTCAAGTGACGCTAATTCTGCCTGGATAGCGTCTTTCTATTTTGGCCACTCATTTCTCTGTCTACATTCATCGACATATCTTGGTTCAAGATCCTCATCTTGTTGCATTATTTCAACAACAACACTATAAGCAAAAATGTTGTCAACAATAATATTAGTTCAGTTCCACCTTTTTCCCGTAGAGACATAACTTATTGAGCTCTCTTCATTCTTATTATTTTTAGGTACCCATACCTCCTCTCAGGTATTTTGTTATGTAACAATGCTCTTTTTGACCAATTGCCTCCATATTATAATCTCCTAGATCATTTTCTCTTTTATGCTTTCGAGGATTTTTATCTTTCGAACCAAGTGGTCTATCAAGTTTCAAGCATAGTTTAGACTCATTTATATTTATAGATTGTCCAACCGGGATATCAATTCGAATAGGATCATTAACAGTTGGAATATGTGACTTAGTTACCCTTTATAGGTTAGTGAATGCATCAGGCAGTTGATTTGCAATATTTTGCAAATAAATTTTTTTTTTGAACCTCGTGTTCACATGAATTTGTTCGAGGATCTGAATGAGATAATGATAATGCATTCTAATCTATCTCGTTTTGCAAATGCTTATTTTCTCCCCCTAATATTGGTACTGATTTATCAAAATGACAATCAACAAATCTTGCCGTAAATAAATCTCCAATCATAGGTTTCAAATATTTTATAATAGAAGGAGATCCATACCCAACATATATCCCCAATCTTCTTTGGGGTCCCATATTTATACGTCGTGGTGGAGCAATTGGAACATATACTGCACATCTAAATATTATAAGAGGAGAATATTTAGCTCCTGACCAAAAGCCAATTGTATTGGGGAGACTTTATGATAACTTGTGGGTCTGATCCGCACAAGAGTTGTTGCTTGCAAAATAACATGGCCCCATGCCAAAATGAGAAGTTTTGTTCTCGTAAGCATTGATCTATGAATTAATTGGAGGCATTTGATCAATAATTCCGCTAGACCACTTTGAGTATGAACATGAACAACTGGATGCTCAATTGTTATCCCAGTTGATATGAAATAATCATTAAAGACGTGAGACGTAAATTTACCAACATTATCAAGACGAAGTGTCTTAATTGCATAATTTGGGAATTGTGCTCTTAATCTTATTAATTGAGCTAGTAACCTCGCAAAGGCCAAATTGCGGGTTGATAACAAGCACACATGTAAACATCTTGTAGATGCATATATCAAAACCATACAATATCTGAATGGTCCACATGGAGGGTGTATAAGCGCACATATATCATCTTGTATATGTTCCACAAATGCAGGAGATTCAACTCCAAATTTGATTACTGATGGTCTAATAATCAGTTTGCCTTGAGAACATGCAACACAAAAGAATTCTTTAGTTTGAAGAATCTTCAGGTTATTCAATGATTGACCATGTGAATTCTCTATTATTTTGCACATCATATTTTAACCGGGATGACCCAACCAGTCATGCCAAATATAAAATTATTAGTAAACTCCTTGTTTAATATGGCATGTGATTCGACTACATTGATACTAGTGTAGTATAATCCGAAAGAAAATGCGGAAATATTTTCAAGCACATATTTCTTTTTTGCTTTTTTTGTAGTAATATAAAGGTATTCAAGCTTTCCTTCATTGGTGGTCTCAATATGATGACCATTTGGCGAATATCTTTGAAATTCAACAAGTTTCTTTGAGACTTACTAGTTACTACAATATAATGTATCATTAATAATCAATCTAGCTCCTCCTGATAGTAATACAGTCTCTCTTCTAGAGACCTCAATTAATGTTGTACTACCAGATATTGTTATGACATTAGCTTCTTTCATAATTAAATAAGAGAAATATCTTTTATTTTTTAATATGGTGTGCGTCGTAGCACTATCTAGAAGACACATTTCTTCTTTATTATTCATACGGCCAACTGAAGACTGAAAATTTTTCATATTCTTCATAAAGAAAAAAGAAATACATCATATTTAATATTGAAAAATTTAAGAACAAAAGAAATTATATTTAGGAAAGTAAATACTTACAATATAAAAAGTTTTATTCAAAATATGAACTTCACAAAAAAAAATACATTTATTCTCATAATTTTTTCTAATAATAAGTCTTATGTTATGATGCTAAACGAAGTCTCCAGCTTTGAAATGAATAATATCTGCAAGGCCTTAAAAATGTCATCTTTATAGGCAAGGTTTGCTTCAACTTTATCATGATTATTTATAGGGTCCGCCTCAATATTATGAAAGGTCAAGTGAGTCTTAACTTAATTTTGTTTTCCTTTTATAGAGGTTTGATAATGTTTGACAAAATATTCAGACGTACTTCAAATTCGTGCCCAATGTTTTTTCATAACATATCGGTAGACATTATTAGCCTTTTGAAGGATTATTTTGAGAACTCTTATTGTTTTCTTGTTTATAACGACCACCAACATGACAATTATTATTTCATCTCTTGCCATGCCCACATATATTTATATGGTCATGATAATTATTTTGTCTTCTTTCAGACATTTGATTTAACACTATCACATTCGCTTATGAGAATGGAGCTGATCCGGTACTGGAGCGGACTTCACAATTTTTCATTAAAAGGTATTATTTTCACATTGTCATTGTTATCATCAATATGGGCCATTGGGACCTGAACCCAATATCTTATCTATATGAGACGTGTTAGGCCATAATATGGTGAGATTTGAACCCAACATCTTATCATCATGGTGCACCAGGACTTGAATTTGGTGTCTTACCCTCATGGTGCATTGGGACTTGAATCCACTGTCTTATGTTCATATAATATTTATCACAAATTATCTCATTCTCTTTAGAAAATTGAACATAATTTTAGATCGCCCCAAATTCAAGTTTTGATAAATTTAATATAGTATAAAATTATCTTACTAAATAGTAGAATTAACTACATGATTAAAAAAAAAAATTGTAACAAGTAGTATGCCTTAAAAATTCTGGGTATAAATATACACATGTCATGAAGGCATATTAATAGTAGTGAATCATTTAAACAATAAAGAGATATTATAGTCGTTCCATGCAAATTCACCAATTACTTTCAACACACTAATTCATATGTAATATAACTAGTAGTCCCATTCGATCTGCTACATATTACTAATATTTGCCATCATCCAAACTTACGTAAATATAAATATCGAAGATTCAATAACTAATACCTTTTAGAATTAAGCAAAGCAGAATGTTATCATTATTATTCCATTGTGCATATCAAGATTACTAGTTTCAAAGATCGAAGGATTTTAAATCAAATGTTATACCTAACAATAAATAGAATTCCTCCTAATATTTCACAAGGCTCTTTCAATATCATGTTAAAATAATGATAGCATGTTTTCCTATTTCATAAGGTTAAACATAAAATAAGCTGGCATGCCAATTTAAATTAAAGCTTACTGTTTTTTTTTAATACCAACTCATGTATATCCAAAGCAAAGTCATGTATGTAGTGATTTATAAAATTCAAATGTGGTAGAAGCAAATAGATGTGTATCTGAATTTGTAAGAAAATTGACTAACTCTTTAGGAAAAAGATAATATCCGGTTGAAGTAAATTTTCAACTGGTTAGAATAATCATGCTGATAACGTGTTCAAAAATGATGTTTTAAGAAATGAGAGCAAAATAGAACAATATAGTAATGGAGACACGATGTATATGAGGAGAATGTAGAAGTTACCTTATTCAAATGTGTTTCTTGTGTGTTCTTCATACGATAAAGAATACCATATTTATAGGATATAAGATACATGAAAGGTTACAAGAATACACATAAAGGTTACAAATATTAAGTGATGGATTAACTAAGTACATGACTCAAATAGTTCATGAAATAAGGATGTCTAGAAGTATTCGATGGACATCCACTTTAATATATCATAACAGTCATAACATTTATTTAAACTATGTAAGAACCCATAATACCTAAAAAATTATAAATATGAAAGAACTAAAATAATAATTCCATGTTGGAATGAAATTGCAACATTTAAAACTTCTCTTTAATGAGTTTTCGAGGAATTCAAACACAAATCAAGTCACACTAACTCTTAACAAAAAGATCAAGTGTCGTTTACCACTATATATAAGGTAAAGGAATCTACGTGCCTCGTATTAACTTCATAGTCAATGAGAGGTGATAACCTGACTCGTTATTAGGGACCCTATTGAAATCTTAAATATTAGGACTCTATATTGTTTAAATAAAAAAAAAAAACTTAATGAGCAAAATTTGTTAGTTGGTTTTGAGATTCTAAATTACGTAAAATAAATAAACTATATTTTTAAATTTAGTACCCCTAATTTTAATTAATTTTAATTCTTAAACATTAGAAAAGTAGCTTTATAACGATTTTATCTAATATACAATTTATTTTTAAATGGTAAACAAGATAAATGATATTTCGGTATAGGGTTCCATACGTAAATATAGTATAAATATAGATAGATAAATTAGCCAAACGCCCAAACCATAATTATATTGTTGGCTACTTCTCCTTCAAAATTAAGTAAATGATAAAATGATTGATGTAATGTTCGTTTAATTAGTTATTTAAAATTAATTTATGTTTTTTTTTTTGGATTTTCATCTCAGGTACTAATTTGGGTTCACGATATAAGACCAATTGAAGGAGAAAGAGGTATTTTCTTATATACCTATTTTTGGGGTCACTATTGAAGTTATATCCATATTGAATAAAAATTTACAAAATGTACCCGCTCGGATCTGAAGTAGTTCAATCTCTTCAATGTAACTTCAGAAATCAAATATAAAATTCTTCTATCTTTCAAATGCAACTTCAGAAATTCGAATCTGAAGTAGTTCAATCTCTTAAGTGCAACTTCATAAAGACGAATTTCTTCTATTTCTCAAATGCAACTTCAAAAATTCGAATCTTAAGTTTTTCTATTGAATGCAACTTCAGATTTCGAATCTTAAGTTCTGAAACATAAGCTTGCTCTTCGAATTCAATAATCCAAGACACGGTTCAATGTCCCAAATATACTCCAAATTATCTCAAATTTGAAATATAACTTTCAAATATCATAAAGAACAAATCTCAATCATCAAAACAAATTTAACAAACTTATTTTGCAACTAAAAAGAAGAAGAAGAAGAAGAAGAAGAAGAAGAAGAAGAAGAAGAAGAAGAAGAAGAAGAAGAAACTCTAAGCACAAAGAAGAATAAAACAATAGTAAAGAAGAAGAGAAAATTGTATGTATCTGAAGCTATTCAAAAATTGGGTATCAGTTTTTTTTAAAAAGTAAGTACAAATTCAATAGGTGGTCAAATGAATTGTGGCCAATTACAAACTTATTTTTAGTTTTATGACCCCATCTCTTTTTTTTACACATGGAAGATTTGCTCCTACACATGAGAGATCTATCTTTTACACGTAAGAAATCTAAAAAAATACTATTTTTTAATCTCAACATTGTAAAAAGCCATGGAGGTCTAAAATCCCGTGCAAAACTGGGCGCCACACGAAAATTTTACGAAGATGAAAATACCAAAAAAAAAAGAAGTGAAAATTGCACGGGGCGCCCTATTTGGTCGCCCCCATTTAACCTATACCCATTTTTTTAAAAACTTTTAACTTGTACTCACTTTTTAAATAACTTCGGCCCCCTTTCTCCTCCTCATTCTCCTCATTCGCTTTCTTCTTCTTCTTCTTCTTCTTCTTCTTCTTCTTCTTTTTCTCCTTACTTCTTTCTTCTGCTGCTGTTGGTGCTGCTATGGAACTTCAGTTCATGGGATGATTGCCACAAATATGTTTATCAGAGCTGAAGTTCGTCAGTTACAAAACAAAAACTTCAGCTCTAGAGCTGAAGTTCGCCAGTTACAAAAATAAAATCTTCAGTTCTAGAGCTGAAGTTCGCCAGTTACAAAAACAAAAACTTCAGCAAATAGAGAACAAAACTTTAGCTACTTCAACTCTAGAGCTGAAGTTCGCCAATTACAAAACAAAAACTTCAGCTCTAGAGCTGAAGTTCGCCAGTTACAAAACAAAAACTTCAGCTCTCGCCAGTTACAAAAACAAAAGTTTCAGCAATTACAAACAAAAGCTTTGCGTTAAGACGTGCACAAGTTAAACAAAAACTTCAGCAAATAGAGAACTAAACTTCAGCTACTATGCTTAAGTTCATCAATTACAAACAAAAACTTCAGCACACTTGGTTCACACTTGCTACTTCAGGCTCGTCTACTAGAATGCTGAAGTTTTGCGTGATTGCCTTTGCTACTTCAGTCCCGTATGCTGAAGTTATGCGAAAAAGCGGGTACACTTGTAATTTTTTTGCAAAACGGGTATAAGTTAAAATGTGACACAAAAAGTGGGTATAGATGTAAATGCCCAAAAAAAAAAAGGGGGGAGGGGGGAGAAGAAAAAGCTAGTGGGCCGATATTATGGATCTAAGAAACCCATTGGGCTCTATATTTCGTACCCCTAATCATCTCTGGTCCAATCAGCCCAGTCCGCGTTTCTTCTTCTACAGCAGCTTCATCGATTGAGCTAAACCCTTCAGAACACTAAACCCCGGAGCAAAGCAGAAAAAGAAGCTTACAAATTTTAATCAACGGGGATGAAGAACAAAGGTAATTCTTTACTCATTCTTTCAATACGTTTTCTGTTTTACATCCTGTTCCCTTTTTTTACAACTTTTTTTTTTTTTTTGTAAAATGGGGCATTTCAGCATCAAAGAAATTGAGCAAAAAATCCTCTGGCGTTGAAGAAAATACAGATGAAGTGATGTCTAAATCTCCTTCTAAGCTAAATCCTATGTCACATGTGGAGCAATTGAAAAGACTCCAAGAAAAGGTGAGATTGTTATGCTTTAGTATTTGGCATTAATTCTAACGTTTGGAAAGATTTTTTATGATTATACTTGTGTTTTCAACTTGTCTTGGGCTTAAAATTTTCTATGAAGTACCGTTTTTATGTCACTCCTTAAGGGACTGTTTAGATTTTAGTGTGAAGTTTTCCTTATTAAATAAAATAGAGTGTGAAACTAATTGTGATCATTTATATAAGTGCTTGTTGAATAATTAGTTCTAAATTTAATCACCCCTATTGGAGAAAGATGTGTGTGTTTGTTAAAAAAGTGTTTTTTATATTGCTTATGATGAAGACTGATCCCTGGTAGAATCGGAAGAGTTTATGGAAGAAGGGCACACATGGAATGAATGAGAAGATGAAAAAATTGGAAAAAGAGAGGATTTTTTGGCTAGAAGATTGGAATTGACTAGGTATTTTATTCCTTTAACATGCTCCTAGGGCTTAGTTCAAGAGGCAAAAGTTGAGGGACTTGTGACTTAGGTCATAAGTTCGAGCACTTTGCCATGCGAACTAAGCCTGGTATTTAAGTGGAGAGGGTAGAGAGATGGACCCATTATCCTGATTTTTGAAAGCTGGGATTGGTCCTCACTCCTCAGGGTTGGCTCCGGATGGATTTTTCGGTCATAAAAGAAATGTTATTCTTACAACAGCATAGCTAGAATGGACGGTATCGTGTATATCATTAGGGATTTCTCTATAAATAATACGGATTGGATTTTGAAGAAGGGGAGTAAGAAGGAGCCCTTAACCTGCAACAGATAGAAAATGATTTGTTCATTTCATTTTTTTGGGCTCCTCGAACATGGTATGGGGCTTTCTATTTCAATTTCTGTTACAGTGGCCGGGTCCGTTATTCATTCTATGGAAACTATTGCTGGATATTCCCCGGCCAACACCAGAATATGGGTCTTACGGGAGGTTTGAACTTTGAAGAAACAGGTACCTATTACGATCACATTTTCATTAGGTATACATGCCTTAATCTTGGTAGATTCGCTTTTGGAGTTTAATCTCATTATCTGTAGCTCATTTCTATGTCTGGCATACTTGCATCATTGTGCAATCATGTCAATCTGCCATACATTTTGAGTCTTTCATTGCAAGAGTAGTACGGTGCAAATATCCATTCCAGAACTTTTGTGGTGATATTGTTCTTAAGTCTTAACCAATATATGCCACATTTTTTCATAGGATCCTGAGTTTTATCAATTCTTGCAAGAGCATGACAAGGAGCTCCTTGAATTTGACGATGAGGATATTGATGTAAGCCTTTACTATTTCTTTCCTTCTCGTTGTTCTCATGGTATTTGAAATGGTTTGTAGAATCTTATCTCAATTTTGTGAAGGATGATGCCGAGACTGAAATGGATGGCGACGAAATAGAAGAAGCTGATGAAGGTGATGAATTTGACACTGAACAACTTGTTCATGCAGATGGAAAGGAGGTCAGGTCATCCACAAATGTCATCACTAGTGCAATGGTGGATTCCTGGTGTGATGCAATTCATGAAAATAGGAGTTCGGGGGCTATTAGGTCTCTCATGAGAGCTTTCCGAACAGCTTGCCATTACGGTGATGATGCTGGTGAAGATGCTAAGTCAAAGTGGAGTACCATGTCTAGTAGTGTGTTCAACAAGATAATGTTATTTGTTCTAAAAGAAATGGACGGAATTCTTCGTGGCCTGTTGAAATTACCAACTTCTGGTGGTCAGAAGCAGATGATAAAGGATATATCCAGTACTAAGCGGTGGAAGAGCAACAACCACTTGGTGAAATCATATCTCGGAAATGCTCTACATGTCCTAAATCAGATGACTGATACAGAAATGATATCATTTACATTACGAAGACTCAGATTCTCATCTGTATTTTTGGCTGCTTTTCCCAGTCCTTTTAAGGAAATATATGAAGGTATGGGATTGAGTGATATAACTCGTAAAATTCACGTGAACTTTTTTCTTGTCCCAAGGAATGGTTAATAGAATTCACACCAACAGTTTTCTTCTGCAAGAATATACCTCTTTTTTACAACTTGTACATTTCATCCTTTCCCCCCTTTTTGGGCAGAGGGGGAGGGTTAGTCTATTTTGGTGTTCAAGGTTTTAGCTGTTGCGAAAAGCTAAGTATCTTCATTTTCTCATAGGAGTCCTTCACATATATTCGGTTTAGGGACATGAATTTGGTTTTTGACAGTTGAATAACATGGCATCTGGCCCTTGATCACTTCAAACTACGAAAATGAATGTTTAAATGCTATTCAAAAGTAAGTAAATAGATCCAAAACACATAAAATGCGGTTAATCCCACCGGCTGCTTATGTCATACAGTCATGAAAAAAATTAGCTCGTTCATATCTATCCTGAAATTCTTAAAAAAGAATCTTATATAAGCATCCTGTTATAGTAACATAGTTCTAGATAAAAAAAGGGGAAATTCAAGTTTGTTGCCTGGTAGTTAATGATCCATAAGAATTAAGTTTAAAAATACTTGCGAAGAACTCAAGCTTTAGACGTTTCTGTTTTCAGAAGACATGAGGCACAAGAGTTTTATTCTCTGTATGAAGTATTCTTCTCTCTTTCTAAAGAAAATGAACTTAAGCAGAATTTAACTTTTCAGGTTCTTCTTCATTTCTGGGGTACAGGCGGAGGTGCACTACCAGTTGTCTCTTTTCTGTTTCTAAGAGACCTGTGTATGCAGCTTGGTTCTGATTGCATTGACGAGTGCATTAGAGGAATGTATAAAGCTTATTTGTTGAACTGCCAATTCATGAGTGCAACTAAGCTCCAGCATATTCAGTTTCTTGGTAATTGTTTCGTTGAACTACTTAGGGTGGATCTTCCCAATGCATACCAGCATGCCTTTGTTTTCATTCGGCAGTTAGCAATGATTTTACGGGAAGCACATAGTGGTGGTACTAAGACCAAGGTATCAGTTTGTTATTTCTGTTACTGGTAAATTGTCTTCTGTCTGGATTTTTGTTACCAACCACTGATATATGCTTATTCTAATTTTTGGGGTATAAGGGGGATCTTGTATAGCAGTTTTCTAAATTTGTTTTTCCATAATTTTTAGCTGAAGAATACTCTGGTTTAAGAATTTCAAAATAGAAGTTAGCCTGAATTCACATTTTCACGTGAGAAAAGGCGCTCAAAGAGTATCAAGTTGCTTAGTGTTTTACATGAATGATGGTATACCTATTGAAAGTTAACCTTGCCCGTTAGTGGCTGCAAACTCATTGTTCTTCCCTTGTCAAATCTTTCCCAGAAATCGTCTCACAAGACTAACCAATCATCCAAGGAAGCACACAATACTAAGGCCAAGGTACTTCGACTCTTATATTTGTAGCTGGATTTTTTTTTTTTGGATTATGGTAACTAAAATGTGTGTTTATTCTGTATTCTCTGGGTGGTTAAGAGGTAACTTTGTACTTCCTTTCTTTGGGTACTTGATTGCACTGTATATTGGTCTAAAGTTGCAAAGCTGCTTTGTACCTTACATCTTCACCCGAGAAAAATGTGCTCAAAGACTATCAGATTGCTTCAGTATATTTCCATGACTAGTTGTGTCTTTTTGAACACTATCCGTGCCTTTTAGTGGCGGGTAATCGTGGTTCTTCCCTTGTGAGCTCTTTATTAAGAATCATCTCGAAAAATTAACAAATCATCTATGGAAGCACAGAAAAAAACTAAGATCAAGGTGGTATTGTGTAATTTCATTACTGCTGATCTTTGGAATACTGTTAAGAATGAGTTTCGTATGCTTATTCTGCTTTTTGTTTCGGTTTAGGAGTTAGTGCTATACAGAGGTTTTCTTCCTGTTAATTATTCGCTGAACCATGGCTCCAAACTCGTCTGGTACTGGTAGTGGATGAATTTGATCCTTTGGTTTGAAAGCAGCATTCCTTTTTCCTTTTTTAATATTCTTTTTAAGAGTTGACTAAATTCTGATAGAATATTCTGCTTTAAGCGTTTGATTTGGAAAAATGCCTTGTCGCCTTATTTTGCAATTTTCAAGAAATAAGTAGCTCAGTTGATTAATCAAAAAAAAAAAGTGTCATGTTGCTAGTATTTTGTACGACATGTTTTATTTTATTTGATGGTTAAATTTGCCTTCTAGTGGATCTAATCATACTTCTTTTTCAATCCTTTTCAGGAGTCATTTCTGAAGGTTTACCAGTGGAAGTATATACATTGTCTTGAGCTATGGACTGCAGCTATCTGTGCTTACAGTTCAGAACCAGATTTTAGGCCCCTGGCTTATCCACTGACACAAATAATTTCTGGAGCAGCACGTTTGGTTCCAACTGCTCGCTATTTTCCTCTTAGATTGCGATGCATCAAAATGCTCAACAGAATTGCTGCCTCAACCAATTCTTTTGTTCCTGTTTCCACGCTCCTTTTAGACATGCTGGAGATAAAAGAATTGCATAGGCCTCCAACAGGGGGAGTTGGAAAAGCCATAGATTTCCGTACTGTTTTAAGGGTACTTTTCAAAATGCCTCTATTTTCTTTAGGTTAACGATGTACTGCTTACCTTAGCTCTCTGAATCTGTATTTTGATGTATCAGGTTAGCAAACTTACATTGAAAACGAGAGCATTTCAGGAAGCATGTGTTTTATCTGTGGTTGAGGAGCTTGCTGAGCATCTTGCTCAATGGAGCTACTCAGTTGCTTTCTTTGAGCTGTCGTTTGTCCCTGTTGTTAGGTTGCGCAACTTCTGCAAGTCCACTAATGTCGAAAGATTCCGTCGTGAAACTAGGCAAATCATTCGCGAGGTATGCTTGTTGGACACTTGGTTCTAATGGTGATATGACCATGTATTATTTTCTCAAGTCACATGTTAGTACTCCATTAATAACTCTATATAGTTCTCCGAGTAGACCATGTTTGCTTCTTTAATCTCTATTACAGGCTATTTGTTAGCTGGCACAATTTGTTTATTCTGCTATGTAGCCTTGTGTTATAAGTACATGAAGTTAACTTGTAAAATGGTACAGATTGAAGCCAATTCAGAGTACACAAATAAGAAGCGCACGACAGTTTCATTTCTACCTAATGACCCAGCAGCAGCATCTTTTCTTGAGGTTTGAACACCGAGATTCTCTTATGGCTTTAGCGGAAGTAGCCTTTGAAGCATCTTATTATCTTGCAAAATGTTGAAGTTAACTTATCCTGATATAAAATTTGCCCGTTTACCAGTAAAATTCCGTCAAATTGCTTTTGTTTGTCAACCAATCTACACTTGTATCTTCTTTCATTAGTTAGGAACACATTGAAAGCTTTGTCGACAACTTGTCAGAGCATCCTTCTGATGGACATGAATAGTTGGGTTATTATGGGATATGCGCGTCTAAAGTTAATCCATTACCTGTTTAAGAGCCTGTTTGCTCACGCTTCCAGAAACTGTTCATTTTGAGAATTACTTTTTCCAGAAGTACTTTTGGAGAGAAGCACGTGTGTTTGGCAAATTAATTTAGGAAGTGCTTTTTTTTCAGTATTTGGAAAACAAATTTGTTTGGCTTATCTTTCCAAAAAGTGTTTCGAGTGTCAAAAACGAATTAGGGTTTATTTTGAAATTAGTATTATTTAAATAAAGAAATGATTTTAAATAGTTTTTATGAAATACTTTAATTAAGTGTTTACTTTAATAAATATAAATATAGTTAAACCAAACATCTCAAATCTCCAAAAAGTGCATTTTTCAGAAAAAAGTGCTTTTCGCTTTCCGAGGCTATAAATCTTGTTTAGATCACAGTTTCCCGAAGTATTGTCTCTTAAGCTTGCAATGTCATAGAGGTTTACGATGTTCAGTCTTTTACTGATAGTGATTAAGCATCTTATTGACTTGTTTCCTGGAAACAATTCTTACCTTCAAATTCATCCTTAGGATGATAAGAATGCAGGAGTGAGTCCTCTATCAAAATATGTTGCCACACTCCGACAGAGAGCACAACAGAGAAACGACTCATTAAAGGAATCCAGGTTTCACAATGGTCTTTCGTTTTCTTAAAATTGTATATGATGATTATCTATTCGTGAATCATAAAGTAATGAACTTGTAATCTGCAGTGTACTTGTTGGTCAAAACTCAGCCGTCTTTGGGACTAAGATAACTGAAAGTGATGAAGATGACGACGATGATGATGGTAAAGATAGCAAAGGAGATGCTGTCTTCAGTTCTTCTTGGCTACCTGCAGGCAATACCAAGTATGTTTACATTCTTCTTAGCCACTTTCCTAGCACTACTAACTGCTGAAGAGGAAAAGAAACCTTTAGACCTGAAACAGGGATTAAAACACTATCTTTATTATGCAGTTGGTATATATGAACGTATTTTTCCAATATGATATGTTGCAGGGCCGAGCAGTCTACAGAGGAGAAACAAAAGAAAAAGAAGACAAGGAAGGAGCTGCAAGACGAGACTGCTTTTGATGAAGACATTGTAGAGGATTTTATCCTCAGTTCTGATGAGGAGGACGGTTCCTTGAGTGACACCCCCTCGGACGAAGAAGTTAGCATAAAACAGAAGTCATCTGTACAGCCTTCAAAGAAGAAAGGGAAATCTCATGGGAAAAAGAACAGGAAAAGGAAGCGATCCAAAGCAGTAGCATCTGCTGTCTGATGATTCTTCTTGTAGTGCTAAACTGATCTTGAAGAATGAACAAGAACAGTTTTGCAATGAGCCAATTTGTCCAGTGTAAGTTTGCTGCATGTTTGCTTTAAGCATAAATTATTTATCCTGTAAAAGTCAGCTATCAATTTTGTTTTTTAATCTTTTTTTCATGCCCAAATAGGAAAGACTGCGTATAGACAATTCATAATTGAGATGTAGTTGATTTATTGATCCATTTCTTTTTTTGGCGCTTATCTTGTTGCTTGTTCTTTTTTAATACCCTTTCATCTCCTCTTTTTCCTTTTATTCTTCATTAATTTTTTCATCCTATTGTGGAATAAAGTAAAGTCTGCTGACTTTGAATTTTGTTTTCCTACTCCTTCCCAAGAAGAATGCCGCTTTCTGTTTTGAGTAGCCTCTGTTTTTTTTCTTTAACTAAGAATTTTTTTAATGTTCCTTCTTTCTTTTGGGTAAAAGCAAAAATTTCCATTGCATATGGAAGTTGATATAACTAATAGCTAGGAATTATAACACAGAGAACCACGAACAAAGTTAACTGCTACAATGAATTGATACAGAAAGTCTCAAGGTGTAAAACATTTTTTATTCAAGTTCTATTGTGGCTGCTTTGTCCAAAGATAGCAAAATAACCTTACAATGCGCCCCGTGAGACGCTACTTCCTCAGGTCCACAATAAGTGATGTTTCAGCCCTTTTTTTGTGGTTCAAAATAAGTGATTTTTTAATTATTTTTTTTGTGCATTGCCCTTGGAGTAAATAATGTTGGAGTATGTGTTAGGAGTGTTATGTGAAGAGATAGTAAGAGTTAATATGACCAATTTCTTTGCTAATTAATGTTAAAAGGTGAATTTCTTAATACGTGTGATAACAATAAAAAAAAATCACTTATTTTGGACATGAGAGAGTAGTACTTTCGATTATTGAGTATTAATTTGACAAGTTTAAGAGTTCATGAATCACATTAAATGAGTCGCATTTAACTTGACTCATCGCATTCTATATATATTTATGAAGGAGGGACCTTAAAGGAGTGATGTAGCATCTCTTATTGATTAGAAAATGTATTTATCTATTATCTCAAAATTTTAGGAATTTAAACACAATAAATTCAATTATTAAATCTAAAAAAAATTTCAGTTACAAATTAGAAAAGGCATGTCTTACAAAATTCTTGAGAAACGTTTCAAACCAAAATTTCACGACTTAAACCCAACATTATATTCTCTTCTCCTGATCTATTGGATTTTCCTGAACTATATATTGTGCAACATCACTATGAAATTATTGAACATTACATGCTTTATAATTTTTCCTAATTTTCTTCCATGGCCTGAATTACATTGTGAGAAAGATGTGAGGGTTTGACTCGTCATGTTTGATTGATCTTTGACTTTTATTATGTTTCCAAATCAGAATGGACATTCGATTGAAAAAGTGCTTAAATGGAACCAGATCTAGAGCCGTTTGGATTAGATGATTTGAAATAGCTGATAAGCATTAGCTGCTGAAATACTTTTTAGTGCTGAACTGATTTAATAAATAAGCAGTTACGTGTTTGGATACGAGTGCTGAAATTGATAATAAACTGCTGTAGTATTTGATAAAAAAGTGTTGATAAGCTCTTTTTCTGTTAAAATGACTTAAATAATCTTAGAACTGTTTACACTTATAAAGGCGTAATTTCTTCAAAATTTTAGATTCCAAGTCGATCCAAATACAAAATATTATATTTGTCATTTTATTATAAATACAATTGTGCTTATGATAAATATAATTTATTTTATGATAAGCATATAATCATAAGTTATAATAATTAATAAATTAATAAAAGTTTCTCAGTAAATGTATGTAATTAGTCCTAGTCCTATATGTAATAAGAGTAGGTTATGTGTTATGATACATATAAATAGGGCTTATTGTAACATATAATATTAATCAATCAATAATATTTTCTCCCGTGCTTTCTTACAATTTGTATGGAATACTTCACGCGAATTATGGTGAATGCGGCTAGGCAAGAGAAATTTGCTTCCCATACAAAATGCAAAGGATTGAAGGTGACACATCTATGTTTTGCTGATGACATGATATTATTCTGTAAAGGAGATTATCCTTCAGTAATGCTAGTGTTGAGGGGACTCTAATCATTCTACCAAGCATCTGGTATGACTGTAATGCAAACAAATCGAATATTTTCTGTGCTAATATGAATGGAAGGGAGATAGAAGACATACGCGAGCTGACATGTTATAATAGAGGCAAATTACCATTCAAATATCTCGGGGTGCCTATATCTTCAAAGAAACTAAGTGTTGTGGACTGTGAAATGTTAATAGACAAGGTCTTGGTGAAGATAAAAGAGTGGAGATCCAAGAACTTATCGTATGCAGAAAGAACCCTACTGGTAAATGCAATGCTACTACATCTAGATTCACATTGGGCATCGATCTTCTTGCTACCAAAAAGGGTCATGAAGGATATTGTAGCTATATGTAGGAACTGCTTATGGGATGAGAAAAGTATCACGAACAAAGCCGCACTGGTAGCATAGGACCTGGTCTGTAGAATTAAAGGAGAAGGAGGCTTAGACATACAAGATTGCTTGGTGTGAAATGAAGCAACATTGGAAAAATATGTATGGAACATAGAGCTAAAGAGTGATTCCTTATGTATTAAATGGGTAGACCATATATACATAAAGGGCAAGAATTTTTGGCAATACAAACCACCACCGGATTGTGGGTGGTATTCGAAGACAATTTTTAACACAAGGTTTGAACAAAAAGGATGGAAAGGGTTGGAAAATGCTTGCAGAGTGAAGGAAAGATACCAATGGAGAAGAGTAGCAACAACTAAATGACCATATTCAAGATGGATATATAATAGGCTAGATGTTTCAAAATATTGCTTTATTGACTGGTTGATCATGAGGAAGAGGTTACTTACGAGAGACATATTACATATAATGGGAATATTAAGCCAGGAAAGAACATGCCTGCTATATGGAATGCACTATGAAAAAAATTCAACATCTATACTTTGAATGTCAATTCTTAAAATTGTGCATTGAGGAACTCTGCAACTGGCTGGGAATTAAACTGAAACAAATCCACATGCAGAGCATTTGGAGGAAAACGAGAAGAAGTATTAAAAGGAGAGTGTGCCAAGGGCTCGTGACTTCAATCATCATAACGGTAAAGTATGGGATATTGCGAGCAAGGAATGAAGCACTGTGGAATCATAAAGTTCCATGGCCAACAATGATATGGAAGAGCATAAAAGAGGATAGCAAATATAGGCTACAACTTATAGAAGTAACATGAAGAATAGGAAAGAACTAGAGTGGATAAGACAATTGTATAGATAGGAAATACAACAAAAGAGTTCGAATAGCTTAGGAGCAGCTTCCAACTAGGCAGACCTACCTAGTAGGGATGCTCTAGGAGGAAGGATATCAAATGGTTATAGTGTTTTTTTTGACATAGAGCTAGCTAGAGATAGATTATGAGCTTGTAAATAGCACTTGTAAGTATCTTTATTTGGTGGGATCAATAAAACAATTTCTTTCACCAAAAAGAAAGAAAGAAAAGTGTTATGTATCATTCCTCTTCATGTGTTGGAGGCTAAGGTCTATGTCCTCCTCCGTGCACTTATCCTTTTTGATTATCTATGGGTTGGGGTCTATGCCTAGCCCCATGGTTAATTTGTTTTTAGAAAAAATTGACATAAAGGAACCATCTTATGTAGCAATAAAAGTTGTTCAAAAAATATTTAGCTGGCAGGTTCAAATTTCAAATGTGATACTTTTTTTACCTTTTTTAAATCCATTTATCAGAATTTCTAACTTCACCACCATGCAACAACCCGTGTTCGCATACTACATGATGAAGACTTCAAATTAAAGAGTGTAGGGAAGAACAAATAGAGTCCGCAACCAAAATGTTATTCTTTTGGAATCAAAGAACCAAAATATGTGAAAAAAAATAGTGAATATATATATATATATATATATATATATATATATATATATATATATA
>ML435814.1:10134-30573 GCA_005239525.1 Nicotiana knightiana
TATTATTACACTAAATCTTAGGTAGATTAATACCTAATTAGTGGAAATCAAAGGGGTTAGGTTAAAACCTAGGGTTGATGAACTTTAGGGAATTTCACCACCTTTTTACCATAAAATCATGTAAAAACTAAATATTAATGGCCCTTAGGCTATGGGTGAGTGTTTTCTTCAAAAATTTCCGTAATCCGAGCATGTGGGCCGGGGGGTGTATTTTTGGATTTCTTCAATAAAGATGAATTGGCTAAGATAGTAAGAGAATTTCATACTTTTGAGTGTATATTGACGTATTTATATAATATTTGACTAGATTCGAGTCCTTGGGTGCAGAGTTTGGAGTTTCAGGCGCGTTCTTGACCCGGGAAGTAGGTTCTACGCGAGGTGAGTCTCTTTTCTAACCTTGTAAGAGGGATTGTCCCCATAGGTAATTATAAATGATTGAATTGTCCTTATTTGCGGGGGCTACGCACACATGAGGTGACGAGAGTCCGTGCGTAGCTACTACTATGTTATGCCGGGTAGTCTTTAGGGCTCACAAGCATGCTTATATGCCTTACTTGTATCCCTGCATGTATTCCTAGTCGATTATTATCCTTGAAACTAGCATGAGAAAATGGAAGGTTACACTAAATCTTGTTGTTGCCATGATTCTTGTTTTCCAAGTATGAACTCCATATTTCCTGAATTTCCTGAAAATTCAGTGTATGTATATGAGCACCTGTGTCGCATGTATGATTCGTGAGCGGGGTAGCCTTATATTATGTCAACCACGTCGCACGATCGATTCGCGAGCGGGGTAATAGATACATCTATGGTTCGAGCCATTCGACCCTTCGGCAGTGCACATTTAAATTTTTGCGTTGCTTCGGCCGTACGCCTCGGCATACTATATGCTACGTATTTGACTGAGAGTCTTATTAATATTGTCAAATGAATTGTTCTATGTGGTAGGGGGCTTTGGACTTGTATTAATGTTGTTATTTGACACTTGCAGTAGGTGGTAGTTCATATAGTTGATATTCCATGTCTACTTGATTTCCATAATTGCTAATCCTGATTAAACCTGTTTAATTATTTTATTGCTAATGACCCTAGTGAGTAGACGGGATACTCACTGGGTACATATTTGTTTATATGTACTCATGCTACGCTTTTGTACTTAATTATACAGGTTCTGAGGTTGGTGCACCTGGTTATCATACCAGAGCGCGATCGTGAGAGTACTTACTGGACTAGACTACACGATGAGCTGCTCTTCCCCGCGTTCCTCAGCAGCACTGTGGAGTTTCTATTATTTTTGAATATTTTTGTCTACTTTGTATATTCCACTAGTCGCCTGTGGACTTGTGTCACTAGGTCTTGGTACACGTAGTTGGTTTTTCTAATATTTTTGGCTACACTACATATATTGGCAAACGATCTTTTGAGTTCATTTAATCAAGTTGCATCACTTGACCATTTTATTAAAATGATTCTAAATCAAAAATTTGTCAAGCACTTAAATATTTAAATAAGTAAAAGGAATGTCGCTAGTAAATTGGTGTTGGCTTGCCCGACTCCGGCGTTGGGCGCTATCACAACCTGAGTTGGAATTTGGGTCGTGACAGGAATATGCGCACACTTTAGGCTAGAAATTTTTATTCTTTGACATAGAATCATATAATATTAAAAGAGTGACTCAACAATTAGAAATCAGAGTAGGAAACAAAATTTCATATATTTAGAACTCCATTACGTTAGAAGTTTTTATCCAAATATAACCATTACTTTGTTATGTAAAAGATTAATTCAAAGAGAATACATAGAATACTATATAGAAATAAAGTCGGTAGTCCTTTTCTTTTTTTATTTGAGCAATTCACAATTTTTAGGAAAGTAACATAAATTAATGTGAACTTTATTTTTAAAGGGTAAGAAAAAGAACACATTTCGTTGAGAGTTTTCGTTCTTTTAATATAATTTATAAATCTATATGTTATATAGACATTGTTTGCAAATTTGATTGTCATCATTGTCAATGGAACATCGAGGCCGACTATTTTCTAGATGTAATTCTTCTTTAATCTTTGAATTGTAATAATCAAATAGATTGGAGCTTTATATTGTTAACAAACATAATGTTTCTAAATTATATTCAATTGGACAAAAAACTACTTTACAATTTTATCATGCCTTTCCATGTTATGATTTAGTCCTATTAATTTTGATACAAAGAACAAATAACTAATTCTTGCATGAATAAGCCAATAATATGCCATGTTTGGTTTCCCTTTGGAATAATTATTTTTCTCTAAGTATTTTTTGTAGATTTGAGTGTGAGAATTTATAATTATCAATGCTTAAACTAATACTCTATCTTCAATCTCGATTTACTCCTTCAACGTATAATCTAAGTTTCTTCTTGTTCTCTCTAATGAACTTTTATCAAAATGAACAACATTAATGATATATTTTAGACACTATATTGTATTGGTAAGAGTTTCAATTCTAGGGATTTTTTTTGCTATATTTACAAGTTAAATACTAATTTTTTACTGTTCCGACTTTCTATGTTAGAGGTTAAATAAAAGATGAGTTCGAGTCACCCTAATATAGTAATAATAATAATATTCTTATTATTCACTTTTATATTTAAGAAAGAATTCAGCCTAATTTTAAATTTATGGTATTTAATTTTATTAATTTTAAATATATATTTTACAATAATCGCTAGGAAACATGTGCGAGGCACGTATACTAAAACTAGTATAGCACGAAGGCCCTTAGCAAAATATCGTTTACCTTTTTTGCCCTTAGAAGGTAGAATATACATTGGATAACATTGTCATTTAATTATTCCCCTAATATATTAAGACTTTAAAAATATATATAAATTTTACTCTTTCCTTATTTGAACTAGGTACAAAGTCTAATATTTAGAATTTTAATATGAATGAGCATTATTTCCTTGTAGGTAATGATAATTTACTCAATGCATTGTAGTGAGATATTTGCTTCTTCTCAAGTTTGTCTTTTTCCTTTTCTTTGTTAATTTAGTCGTTTTAAACAAAGTTAATTAAATTATCAATAAATTCATAGTTAAAATTTAATATCATTGTAACCAATAAATATATAAATTTTACCATATACTAATTATATCTTAGTTTTATGCCATCTATGCAGTTAAATTTGAGTATCATATTCCTAATCATACATAAATTAATAATTATACTTAAGTTAAAAAAGTACATCTATTAGGATTTAATACATTGGTGATGTGATATGAATTTAAGTTGTATAATATTCGTTATCTTTTTATAATATCGATAAATTGTAGCCCATTATAATTATTTGGTACTATTTTTAATATAATTATTATGTTTATCAAGGGATTACATGCAATTATCTTATAAGTTATATGATTATTCAAATTTCTACACCAATACGTAGAACTTAAACTTAATATGATAGTATCATATAAAGAGCACAATAAGGTTTGTTGATAGTACATTTTTTTAATAAAATATATAGTAAAGTATTCTCTATAAGTTTTAAATTAAACTTACTATAAATTGATCTATATTTAAGGAAATTATTAAGATAGAAAAGTCAACATATGTTTTATTTCACTTAACATCTCTTTCAGCCCTTCTTGTTTTTTTTGTTTTGTTTAAATAATTTTTTGTTTTACTTATTAGGTGACGGTATTTAAGCCACGATAGAGAATTATTTTTATTATATAAAAAAGGAATTTTCAATTGTGTGGTAAATAAGTTTTTCGGATAGTAAATATTTATTTTAGACTAATAATTTTATGGTAATGTACTAGATTCTCAAGCAAGCTCTTCTAAGCTAATACTTTAAAATATAATATAAATTTATTCCATCTTAAATCTTCAATGATTGTATATTCTTGTTGAAACTGAAAAAGAAACATAATAGCCTGTGAAATTAAAGTGATAAAATAACGAAATCGAAATAAATTCTAAGTTGAACAGATGATTAAGGATTTCTTTATGATAATTTCGTCTATTGAGTTAGTTATATAAAATCAATATTTATCTTTTTCATGAACATACAATTTTCTTTTATTACTCAAACACAAATTTTCATATAATATCCATGCAATGTTTCTAAAAAAAGTTTATTCATTGATATATGGTACACGCACAACGTGCGTATCTCTACACTAGTAAAGAAGAAAAGTTGTACTGCTCTTGTATAAAATGTGCATTATGCTTACTTCCATGAAAATTCAGTATTTGCTGACCAACGGATATTCCGTTGTTTAATTTTGTGATTGTCATGACCCCAAATCCATACTGGTCGTAATGGTGCCTATCGTGGTACTAGACTAGCCAATTTACTGACATAATACAAGATACTATCCATTTAAAATAATACCGAAATTTTATCAAAATCTTGCACGTTTTAATATTTCAAAATTTGTGGATAATCAATGAAAATATCTTAACAAAACATCCCCCCAAAGACCCGGAGTCACAGTCATGAGCACTAATTAGAACACAAAATCTGACACAGTATTTCCCTAATACACAAGTCTAGGAAAACGTAAACATGCGACAAAAATGAGAGGGAGAAGGGTGGGGCTGCGAACACCGTGCAGCTACCTCACAAACTCCGACAAGCTCCGCTGAGGTCAACCGAGTCTCACTCGATCCGGGCACCTGAATCTGCACGCAAGGTGCAGGGTGTAACAGGAGTACACCAACTCAGTAAGTAACAAATATAAATAAGGACATGAGTGCAGTGACAAACTTTAAAATCATGTAAAGATCATATGAGAAATATTAGTGGAAATCAATAAATCAAATCAGGAATCTACGTTCCGAAAGTTTCATAAACTCCAGTTTCCCTTTTCAAATCTCATGTAAGATATTTATTCAACATTTATCGTTTAGAGGCAGAAATGCATAGAAGAGTGAAAACCGTAGTTTCATAGTCAATAAGCCCCTCGGGCACAATGTCACTCACAAATAAAGCCGCTCGGACAAGCCTCTCAGTCACTCATGACTTATCTCTCGTCAAATCAGCACTCATACTCAGCACTCACGCTTAATAGGTATTATATAATAACCGCTGCGGCATGCGGCCCGATCCATAAATAGTCGACTGCGCTCACTGGGGGTGTACAGACTCCGGAGGGACTCCTTCAGCCCAAATGCTATATCGCTGCGGCGTGTAGCCCGATCCAATATATATAACGTTGCGGCATGCAGCCCGATCCAATATATATATATATCGCTATGGTGTGCAGCCCGATCCAATATATATGTATATAACGCTGCGGCGTGCAGCCCGATCCATCACTATCCTCACAAATCCGGCTCTCGACCTCGCTCAGTCATCACCCTCACAAGCCACTCGGGCAACTCACCACAAATCACAGGGACCCAACCCAAAATATCTTTCATTTATTTGAAAATAGGGTAATAAACAGGAGTGAAAGTAAACAAGTATAAATCATGACTGAGATCATATTCCTTATCAAAACAGTGTGAGAAATAGTGGTAAAACACCGCTGAGGGTCTAAACATGTCGGCACAAGGCCCCAAACATAGCATACAACCAAAAATATAGTATAAATATCTAAAACACGGAGTATCATGTGATTTCAAATCAAATACGCGTCTTAATAATCCCTACGGGACGGACCAAGTCACAATCCCTACCGGTGCACGCCCACACGCCCGTCACCTAGCATGTGCATCACCTCATGTATCAAAACAATACGAAATACCTGGGTTTCATACCCTGAGGTCAATATTACGTTCGTTACTTACCTCAAATCGGAAGAAAGCTACCCCGCGATGCTTTTGCCTCTCGACTCGGCCTCAACGCGCTCCGAATCTATTCAAAACACATCCATAACATCAAAATATGATAAAGGGACAAAGCTCACTCGAAAATATCCAAATTTACATCAAAAATCCCGAAATTGGCCAAATCCGACCTCCGGGCCCACGTCTCGGATTCTGATAAAAATCACAAAAGTAGAATCCTTATGCTCTCACGAGTTCATGCATACCAAATTCATACAAAATCGAACCCCAAATGGCCCCTCAATTCTCCAATTTAAACTCTCCAATTTCAAGCCCTTAAATCTTCCAATTCCACCCCTAAAACATGATTAAACAATGGGATAATTGCCATAAACACAAGATACGAAGTCCATGAAGCTTACCTCACTGAATACACTTGATTCCCCCTTGAAATCCCAACTCAAAGCTCCAAAATCCGTCACAAATGGTGAAGAAAATGAGAGAAATTCGCAAAGGCAACCTTATATAGGTTCTGTCCAGCAATGTCGCACTGCGACCAGAAACCACACACCTGTGGCGCCGCACCTACGGAAAATCCCTCGCAGGTGCGAAATCTCACTTAAACAAAAATTCCGTATCTGCGGTCCTAAACACGCACCTGCGAGCCCGCATGTGCGATCAAACTTCCGCACCTGCGGCTCCTAGGACATGTTCCACAACTCCGCATCTGCGCAAGGTGTTCCGCACCTGCGCCTTCGCACCTGCGGCTCCCCGTCCGCAAGTGTGGACACACCAGAAGGCCTGCACCAGTGTCACGACCCAAATTCTCAACCTTAGAGATCGTGATGGCACCTAACATCACACTTGCTAGCAAGCCAATGTTAGAGTTCGATTAGCTATTTTCCTTTGATTATCCGTTTAGACATAATAAAATAAATTTAAAGTAACTTAATCTAATGGTTTCCAATGAATAACTCCAAATATAAAATGATAAACAACTAAATAAACCGAGCCACGAACTAATTATAGAAATAACTCTAAGACTACCCATGGTGTCACAATTCACGAACTACTAAAGAATACTACAAATAATGGGCTGAAAGAAATAATATAACTGTTTTGAGAAAATATAAAACAGTCTCTACGAACTAAGAGAAGACTCTCGGGATCTGCGAATGCCGGCAGATATACCTCGTGTCTCCGAATAATGGATGGTTGCTACTAAGAATCTCTACTGCTGGCCGGTACCTGGATCTGCACAAAAGTGTGAAGAGTGTAGTATCAGTACAACCGACCCCATGTACTGATTAAGTGTCGAGCCTATCCTCGACGAAGTAGTGACGAGACTAAGGCCGGGCAATCATATCTTAACCTGTGACAATATATATATATATAAGCTGACACAAACAAGAAAATATAAGCTGAAACAATAAATAAAATGACTCAGTCGCCTATTCCAGGCCTCAGTTGTCACCAAAATCTCACACAAATTTCCAGAAGAATTTTCAAGGTTATGACTTTCAAAATAGCCGTAAGTACGGAAAACGAAAGATAATAGAGTAAAACAGTAAATTCTTTTCAAATCTGTAAGCTTCAAATCCTTGAGTTTCAGATCCAGTAAAATATCATTGAAATTCAATAAAATACAAGTATCCTCCCTTATCACAGTCATATATTTATTTTTTCTCTGTCCACCCTTATCGCAGTCATATATATTTTCCCTGTCCACCCTTATCACAGTCATATATATTTTTCATGTCAACCCTTATCACAGTCATATATATATTTCCCCTGTCCACCCTTATCACAGTCATATATATTTCCCTATCCACCCTTATCACAGTCATATATATTTTCCTTGTCCACCCTTATCACAGTCATAGATATTTTTCAAGTCCATCCTTATCACAGTCATATATATATTTCCCCTGTCCACCCTTATCGCAGTCATATATATTTCCCTGTCCACCCTTATCATAGTCATATATATATATATATTTTCCTGTCCACCCTTATCACAATCATATATATATATATATATTTTCCTGTCCACCCTTATCAAAGTCATATATATATATTTCTCTGTCCACCCTTATGGCAGTCATATAATGTCCACCTTATCAAAGTCATATATATTTGTATATTTATAAAAAACTTTCACAATTCAGGACAAGCCTTTCACAACACTTTTATCTCAACAATTGTAAACAGAAAACTGTACTTATCATAAACTCATCAATATTATCACAAAAATGGAACCAACAGGAATATATATATATATATATATNCTCCAGCGAACTACAAAATGCATGTAACAAATGTGAAAACATGAATGACTATTTGCTTTATAAGTATATCAAGAATATGGACTCCGGAATCAGTACGACTCTTTCAATTCACAACAACTTGTCTCAAGCATCCCATTTTAAGATCCTAAATTACTCAACGGAATCAAGCACCATCTTAAGCTAACCAAATTATGGTAGACTAAGAGAAGCATATATATACTCAGTGCATACCTAGTAGCATTTCCCTCTTCTTTACTTGACGAGCTCTCTATAAACCAAGGAATGCACTGATACTTTTCCAAAAATAATTGCAACCAAACTTAACAATAAATTAACAAGCCAAGTAATCATAGAAACAACAATGATCATGAAACAATTATAACCCGAGCAATTAAATTGAAAATGGGGAGGGGATCATGTAAGCAGACAGTTTGGTGGTGTATAGATACTCGTCACTTCACTTATACACCACTCACATGTAGTTTCACATAATAATTTAGTTGGGGATTCCTATTCCCTCAAGTCAAGGTTAAACCAAGCACTTACCTCGACTTCGCAGGCCACTCACTGTTCAATTATAGCTTTTCCTCTTGAATTCACCTCCAATACACTCAAATCTAACCATAATTAACTTAATATCATTAATTAATGCTAAAGGAACAAACTTTACTGAAAATTATAATTTTTCCCAAGTTTTTTTTTAAAAAATAAAGTAAAGTCCGACCCTGGGCCCGCTTGGTCCAAACTCGGGATTCGAACCAAATTACGTTTACCCATTCACCCACGAGCCCGAATATACAATTGGTTTTGAAATCTGACCTTAATTCGAGGTAAAAATTCGATTTTTACAAAATTCCCTAATTCTATCCAAACCCTCAATTTTTCCATGAAAATTCTTAGTTTTTGATTTAAAAGTGATGAAAAACATTGGGTAATTGAAATATAACCAAAAAAAAAATGAGTAGAGAACAGTTACCCCAATACCTATGGTGAAAATCACCCAAATCCGAGCTCCCAACTCAAAATATGACCGAATGAACAAACCCTAGTTTTATATATTTTTCTGCCAGCTATTCTGTCTAATTTCTCATATCAAATGATACCGAAACTTTATTTTATGTCTCCAGCGGATTCCTTGTGAAATTATGGTCAAGTTAGGCTTTTGAATCACTCAATTTGACCTTATAATTAATGAGATGTGTAGGTTTTAATATTTGCAAATAGTGCAGATTTTTAAATAGGCTGTCAGTGGCAATTTCGTAACTAATCTGAAAAATCTGGCAACCTTAGTAAAATGACCATAAAATCCTCATACGATGTCCAAATTCAACGATTCTTTTTGATACGGGTCCGTAATTACGATAAAGATCTAATACTTTATTCAAAACAGAAAATGGAGCTTATTTTTTCAATATGATATCATTCATGCTTGAAGAAACGACGTCGAAGCATAGGAAAGAACGAGCGCAACACAACCCAAACCTATTCGAAACTCACCTGAGCCCTCGGGGCTCTAAACCAAACATGCACGCAAGTCTAAAAACATCATACGGACTTGCTCGTGTGATCAAATCATGAAAATAACATGTAAAACTATGAATTAGACCTCAAAACTCATCATTTTTTTCAAGAACACTTCAATTTCACTATTTCTCAACCGGATGTCCGAATCACGTCAAATAAACTCCGATTCTCACCAAACTTTACAATTAGTATTCAAATACTATAACAAATATGTACCGAGATTCGGAACTAAAATACGAGCCCGATACCAATGGTGTCAAACATTAATTCTTTTCTTTATTTCATTAATAATTCAGCAAAATAATTTCTTTCACAAAATTTATTTCTAAGGCTGGGGACCTCAGAATTCACTTCCGGGCATACGCCCAAGTCCCATATTTTACTGCGGACCTCCCGGGACCGTCGGAACACATATTCGGGTCCCTTTACTAAAAATGTTGACTCAAGTCAACTAATACCAAATTTTAATTCTAAAAATTATTATTTCTTATATTTTCACATAAAAGCTTTCTGGTTTCACGACCGGACTGCACACGCAAATCCAAGTAATTAAAATTAGTCTTTTTATGACTAATAAGCCTAGAACGGAGTCTTAATTCTTAAAATGACCCCTTAGGTCATCACAATCTCCACCTCAAAAACCAACGTTCGTTCTCGAACGGACATAGAAAATTACCTGAATTGGCAAAAAAATTTGAATATCTACTCTGCATATCCGACTCGGACTCCCAAGTTGCTGCCTCAATGGGCTGACCTTTCCATTGCACTCGAACTGAAGGAAAACTCTTAGACCTCAACTGACGAACCTGCCGGTCTAGAACGGCTACCGGCTCCTCCTCATAAGTCAAGTCTTTGTGCTACTGGACAGAGCTAAAATCTAACACGTGGGACGGGTCACCATGATATTTCCGGAGCATAGACAAGTGGAATACCGGATGAACTGAGGATAACCCTGGAGGCAACGCAAGTCTATAAGCTACCTCCCCCACTCTATGAAGAATCTGAAACGACCCGATATACCTACGACTCAACTTTCTTTCCAAACCTCATAACACCCTTCATGGGCGACACACGAAGCAATACCCTCTCTCCAACCATGAATGCCACATCACGAACCTTACGACCGACATAACTCTTTTGCCTAGACTGAACTCTGTTTCTGTCTATTCCCCTAATCGTAACTGTCATTGGGGATTCATCTCCTATCATGTTGTAAATTCTTAGCGCGTTGTAGAGATTTGTGAGAGGACGAGAATAGACAAGTTCAAATCATCAATGGTACAATAAATTCGCATGATAGAGTAGAGTAGAAGTGAAATTGTTCCTAACTTCATAGGCTCTGAGAGATAAGTACAGACGTTTCTGTACCGATCCTTCAGACTCTACCTAGTTTGTTCGTGAATTGTGAGACCTAAGCAACCTAGTGCTCTGATACCAACTTGTCACGATCCAAATTCTCAACCTTAGAGATCGTGATGGCGCCTAACATCACACTTGCTAGGCAAGCCAATGTTAGAGTTCGATTAGCTATTTTCCTTTGATTATCCCTTTAGACATAATAAAATAAATTTAAAGTAACTTAATCTAATGGTTTCAATGAATAACTCACAATATAAAATGGTAAACAACTAAATAAACCGAGCCACGAACTAATTATAGAAATAACTCTAAGACTACCCCAGGTTCTGGTGTCACAATTCACGAAATACTAAAGAATCTACATATAATGGGCTGAAAGAAATAATATAACTGTTTTGAGAAAATATAGAACAGTCTCTACAAACTAAGAGAAGGCTCTCGGCATCTGCGAATGCCGACAGATATACCTCGTGTCTCCGGATAATGGATGGCTGCTACTAAAAATCTCTACTGCTGGCGGTACCTGGATCTGCACAAAAGTGTGCAGAGTGTAGTATCAGTACAACCGATCCCATGTACTGAGTAAGTGCCGATCCTAACCTCGATGAAGTAGCTAGTGACGAGGTTTAGGCGGGGCAATCATATTTTAAGCAATAAAAAAATTCTACATAAAAAAGAAAATATAAACTGAAACAATAAATAAAATGACTCAATCGCCTATTCCAGGCCTCAGCTGTCACCAAAATCTCACATAAATTTTCATAAGAATTTCCAAGGTTATGACTTTCAAAATAGCCGTAAGTACGGAATACGAAAGATAATAGAGTAAAACAGTAAATTCTTTTCAAATCTGTAAGCTTCAAATCCTTGAGTTTCAGAACCAGTAAAATCTCATTGAAATTCAGTAAAACACAAGTATCCTCCCTTGTCACAATCATATATTTATTTTTTCTATGTCCACCCTTATCGCAGTCATATATATTTCCCCTGTCCATCCTTATCACAGTTATATATATATATATATATATATATATATATATTCTTTCTTTTTCCTGTCCACCCTTATCACAATCATACATATATTTTCCTGTCCTCCCTTATCATAGTCACATATATATATTTCCATGTCCACCCCTATCACAGTCATATATATATATATATATATATATATATTTCCCTGTCCACCCTTATCACAATCATATATATTTGTATAATTATAAAAAAACTTTCACAATTCAGGCCAAGCCTTTCACAACACTTTTACCTCAACAATTGTAAATAGAAAACTGTACTTCTCATAAACTCATCAATATTATCACAAAAATGGAACCAACAAGAATATCGTAAAACAATGTCAACCCACTCAACCTTTATGTAGACGTAAACATTGTAGAAAATATGAAAATAGCTTTACTATAATTACAGATCCATGTACAAACATGGTCAACTACAAGACAATATACAATCACAATTTCCAGCGAACTACAAAATGCATGTAACAAATGTGAAAACATGAATGACTATTTGCTTTATAAGTATATCAAGAATATTGACTCTGAAACCAGTACGGCTCTTTCAATTCACAACAACTTGTCTCAAGCATCCCATTTTAAGATCCTAAATTACTCAATGGAATCAAGCACCATATTAAGCTAACCAGATTATGGTAGACTAAGAGAAACATATATATATACTCAGTGCATATCTAGTAGCATTTCCCTCTTCTTTGCGTGAGGAGCTCTCTATAAACCAAGGAATACACTAATACTTTTTCAAAAATAATTGCAACCAGACTTAACAATAATTAACAATCCAAGTAATTATAAAAACAACAATGGACATGAAACAATTATAACCCGAGCAATTAAATTAGAAACGGGGAGGGGATCATGTAAGCAGAAAATTTGGTGGTGCATTGATACTCGTCACTTCACCTATACACCACTCACATGTAGTTTCACATAATAATTTAGTTGGGGATTCTTATTCCCTCAAGTCAAGGTTAAACCAAGCACTTACCTCAACTTCGCAGGTCACTCACTGTTCAATTATAGCTTTTCCTCTTGAATTCACCTCCAATACACTCAAATCTAACCATAATTAACTTATTATCATTAATTAATGCTAAAGGAACTAACTTTACTGAAAATTATAATTTTTCCTAAGTTATCTATAAAAAAAAGTTAAAACCCGACTCCGGGCCTGCTTGATCCAAACTCGGGGTTTGGACCAAATTACGTTTACCCATTCACCCACGAGCCCGAATATATTAGTTTCGAAATCTGACCTCAATTCGAGGTAAAGATTCAATTTTTATAAAATTTCATAATTCTACCCAAACCCTCAATTTTTACCATGAAAATTCTTAGTTTTTGATTTAAAAATGATGAAAAACATTGGGTAATTGAAATATAACAAAAAAAAAAACGAGTAGAGAACACTTACCCTAATCTCTATGGTGAAAATCACCCAAATCCGAGCTCCCAACTCAAAATATGACCGAATGAACAAACCCTAATTTTATATATTTTCTGCCAGCTGTTCTGCCTCGTTTCTCGTACCAAACGATCCCGAAACTCGATTTTTATGTCTCCAATGGATTTCTTGTGAAATTCTGGTCAAATTTGTCTTTTGAATCACTCAATTTGACCTTATAATTAATGAGATATGTAGGTTTTAATATTTACAACCAGTGCCGATTTTTAAATACGCCGCCAGTGGCATTCGTAGTTAATTTGAAAAATATGGCAACCTTAGTAAAATGATCATAAAATCCTCATACGATGTCCAAATTCAAACGATTCTTTTTTCTACGGGTCCGTAATTACGATACGTATCTAATAATTCATTCAAAACATAAATTGGAGATTATTTGTTCAATATAATATCATTCATGCTTGAAGAAACGACGTCGAAGCATAAGAAAGAACGAGCGCAACACAACCCAAACCTATTCGAAACTCACCCGAGTTGTCGGGGCCCGAAACCAAATATGCACACAAGTCTAAAAACATCATACAGGCTTGCTCGTGTGATCAAATCATGAAAATAACTTGTAAAACTATGAATTAAACCTCAAAACTCATTATTTTTCTCAAGAACACTTCAATTTCACTATTTCTCAACCGGACGTCCGAATCACGTCAAATAAACTCCGATTCTCACCAAAATTCACAATTAGTATTCAAATACTATAAAAAATATGTACCTGGCTCCGGAACCAAAATACGATCCCGATACCAATGGTTTCAAACATTAATTCTTTTCTTTACTTCATTAATAATTCAGCAAAATAATTTCTTTCAAAAATTGATTTCTAAGGTTTGGGACCTCGGAATTCACTTCTGGGCATACGCCCAAGTCCATATTTTATTGCGGACCTCCCGGGATCTTTGGAACACTGATCCGGGTCCGTTTACTAAAAATGTTGACTCAAGTCAACTAAAACCATATTTTAATTCTAAAAATTATTATTTCTTGTATTTTCACATAAAAGCTTTCCAGTTTCACGTCCCGACTGCACATGCAAATCGAGGTAATTAAAATTAGTATTTTTGTGGCTAATAAGCCTATAACAGAGTCTTAATTCATAAAATGACCCTTGGGTCATCACAACCAGCAGCCATTTGCTGTATTTCCCAACTTCCAACCTTTCGAAATCATCCGAAATTAATCCCCAGCCCCTCGGGGCCTCAACCACAAGTACCAACAAGTCATATATCAATATACCGACCTAGTCGAACCTTCAGAACACCAAAAATAACATCAAAACACCAAATCAAATCCAAATTCAAGCATAAGGATCTCTAAACTTCTGAAATTCGCCAACGATGCTGAAACCACCCAACCACGTCTGAATGACCTAAAAATTTGCACACATATCCCAAATGACAATACGGACTTGCTCCAACTTCCGGAACTCCATTCCTACCCCGATAACTAATTTTCCGCTGCCGACCGGAAATCGCCAAAAATCCAATTTCGCCAATTCAAGCCTAATTCCACTTCGGAACTCCAAATGACATTCCAAACACACTCCTAAGTCCCAAATCACCTGATGAAGCTATCCTACCCACAAAAACTACATTCCGAGATCATTTACCTATAAGTCAACTTCCGGTTGACTTTTCCAACTAAATCATCAATCAAAGAGACTAAGTGTCTCATTTCTCACCACAACCAATCCGAACCCGAACCAATCAACCAACGCAATACAAAAGAGCTGAACCGAACAAGAATGAACTGGAAATGGAAAAAACAGGGCTAAACTCTCGGAACGACCGGTCAGGTCGTTACAATGATGTCCCTCTTTCATTTATTTTCATACATGCTCCCAAAGAAAGTACAATTTTTATTGTTTTATTTTTTTGATCCTACTCTCTTTATGATGTCCCTCTTTCATTTATTTTGATACGATACAATAATAATAATATACTCAGTATTATACTATACTAGGTCTCAGGAGAATAGTGTGTACGTAAACCTTATCTCTATCTTGTGAGGATAGAGATGATGTTTTCTATAAACCCTCGGCTCAGGAAAATATAAGCACCACATTAATATTTATTTTGATACCGTCTTTTTAAGAAAAAAATGGAAGAAAGTAAGTAGAGTCCTTTTTATCATTCTTGTTATTTGATCCTACTCCTTTGCGCTATATGCAAAAGTCAGCCAAACTTCAATTTTTGTTGCTAATAATTCAACAAAATGGTTCGAATTTGGCTTAGGGGCCATGTCCAACCAAGTCTCGCTCTACTGGGACACACGAACGTTTATTAGCAAAGGATAAAATGAGTTTGGCTTAGGGCTCTTGCTCCAACCAATATAAGCTAATATATGGAATAGATGCAATAGGCTTAAAATCGACAGAACTTTGAAAGATTTTATGAGGATAGCACATGGACATATCTACATAGAGGGGTAATTTCAGTGAACCCATGCTTCCCTCCCTAAATTATGTATAGCATAACATTTGTATTTTTCTGATTTTCATAAAGAAGCACGTGTGAACCCATGTTGAAGTATATACTTTGGCTTAGTGGTCAATTAGTGCATTTTCAACCCAAAGTGAGGGGTTCAATTCCTACTTGCTCCCTTATAGTTTTTAATTAAATATGCTTCTTTTTCTTTATTGTTTCCTTTTCTTTCTTAGTTCTGCCTAAAGTTATTAATTAAACATGCTCCCTTCTAGTTTTAAATTAAGCATGTTTCTTTTTCTTTCTTTTTTTTGGTTAAGATGGATATTTATATATTACTAGTAGACAAAAATGTATTACACACTAGTGTCACTGCTGGGGTATTGTAGAGCCCCCAGCATTGCAATTTTTTGAGATATGGTGTCAATATTACATGCCAAAAAATCCCTAACAACTTCAGTTCCTAGAATGTCTGCCCAAAAAATATCATTGGCAAACATCGGAGGAACTGTTAGTAGGCTAGATCTAATTGAAAGTTCCTTCCCCTTCTATTTCAACATTGTTTTTAGTTTTTCTAAGGAAGGAGTAAGCAAAGCTGTTGGTGAAAGATCTACTAGCAGTTAATCCCCGGATTAGTTTTTCATCTTTGGTGGGATTTGGGGGAGTAAAGACATAATTGATCATGTTGGAGATTCTTGGGGGAAGGTCCATGGATATGGTAGAAAGATCCCAAATCCTGATTTATAGATAATGTCTATTTTGGTAATTAGATCATTCTGAGAAAGGAGACCTTCAATCATGTCCCTAATTGCTGGCTGGTTAGGGATCCAGACATCACTTAACCCTGTTTCCCTTATTGACTACCCATTTACTTGCCTTCTTGCAAGTATCCCATCCCTTGAGGATGCATTGCCAAGTAGAGGATTTAGGGTATCTAAGGGTTCTAGGAGTATGGTTCCAATTACAATGTTTAGAGATGAGAACTATGGCCCATAAGCTAGTTGTGTTTTGATAAGTCCTCCAAGCCAGATTTGCAAGGGATGCTTTGTTTTTCAAATCATCTTTTTAGAGACCTAACCCTCCTTCTACCTTCTTTTTAGTAACCCTATCCCAGTTTATTAGATGCATTTTTTTCTTATCCGGGGTGGTGCCCCAGATAAAGTTCCTCTGGATTCTATCAATTTGTTTAGTGACCTTAGTGGGAAAATTGATGTACTGCATGACATGGCTAGAGATACTGTTTAGGGAAGACTTGGCCATGATGGTTCTGCCAGTTATGTTTAGACAACTGGTTTTCCATCCAGCCAGTTTGGATTTTCATATTATCAATTATGAACTGAAAATCTGCACTAGTGGCATTCTTATGAAAGATGGGAAAACCAAGGTTTTTACCAAATGAGGTGGTAGCTTGGATTGATAGAGCATTGGTGAGGTTTTCCATGGTATCCTGGGATGTGTTGGAGGAGAAGAGAACTCTTGACTTAGTAAGATTGATTTTTTAGCGTGAGCTCTCATTGAAAGACTACGGGATTGAATATATGGAGGTGTAGTTCATGTTGCTTGCTTTGGCAAACGGGATGAGGTCATCAACAAAGAAGAGATGTGAAATTTTAGGGCCAGACCTACTGATACTTATGGGTTTCCATTGATTGTCTAGAACTTCCTTATCAATTGACCTGGATAGCCTCTCCACACACATTATGAAAAGATAAGAGGATATTGGGTCCCCCTGTCTAATTCCTCTAGAGGGCTTGAAGGCTTCAGGCTTCCCTCCATTAACAAGGATAAGAGCTAATGCAAGACATAATGAGCTTGGTCAACCCAGGGAAAAAGTTGAAAGCATGGAGTATGTCCCTGATGAAGGACCATTCTAGCATGTCAAAGGCTTTTTCCAGATCAATTTTGAGGATCATGTTGCCATGTTTCACTTTCATTTTCCTAAAATGAGTTATATACTTTTGCACAATGATAGCATTGTCAGAGGCTCTTCTATAGGAAAGGAAACTGGCCTGGCTAGGCCCTATGATATCAGGCAACATTGGCTTGATTCAATTTACAATGATCTTGGTGATGGACTTGTAGATTGTACTACAAATTCCAATTGGTCTGAAGTTTTTCAGCACTGAGGCTTAGGGGCATTTTGGGATGAGACAGAGCAGAGTTTGGTTCATGGTCTCATCCATGGAGTTAGTAGAGAAGCATTTTTTGCAGAAGTCAGAGACAAAGTTACTCACAATGCTCCAGTACTTTTGGTAGAAGAAAGGGTGGAGGCCATCAGGACGAAGAGCCTTAAAAGGCTTGAGGGAGAAGAAAGCCATTTTGATTTACCCCATCTCAAGGGTCCTGTCCAGTCTGTCTCTTTGCGAGTCAGAAAGGGTATGAGACATTATTAGGTGGCTGGTGGTGGAAATGGGGGCTTGAGAGTGGGAGGAGGTATAGAGATTGGTGAAGAAGCTCTGAATGTCTTTTTGGTCATAGAGACAGTTCCCACTCTCTTCTTTGAGAGAGAGGATTCTGTTTCTTCTTCTTCTATTGAGAGTGGAAGTGTGGAAGAATCTAGTGTTGGCATTCCCTTCATGAAGCCAGTTAATACTAGATTTGAGCTTCCATAAGTCCTCTTCATTTCTAACGGTTGAGTCTAACTCACTAATAAGGTTGTTTTCTAGGTTTAACAAGTAGCATATGAATTAGTAGTTGGGGGATCTTTAGATTCCTGTAATTCTTGCTAAGATTCTTCTTTTCTTGTGGAATATATTGCCAAAGGTATCTCTGTTACACTGGGTCACAATTCTCTTAAAGGACTCAGTGGATTGGAGAAGGGTGGAATTTACAGTGAAGGCCTCATTGATGATGTTGGGGAAAGTTGGGTGGCTAGCCCACATAGTTTCAAATCTAAAGGGTCTAGTCAAATTATTCGAGGATTTCCCTTTCAGGATAACTTAGATGGGGCAGGGGTCAGAGTGGGTCCTAGGTAGGTGCAACACAGTAGCCTCAAGGTACTCTGAGATCCAAGTCTCATTTGCAAAACACCTATCTATTCTTTCAAGGATCAGAGAGGCCCTATTGATGTATATTTTATTAGATCAAATGAATTTGCTACCTTTGTAGCCTAGGTCTAATAGTTTCCATTCATTAATACAATTCCAGAACAGGTTGCTGCGACTAGGGTTTATCGGGTTGCCCCCAAATTTGTCCCTAGCTTTCAAGACTTCGTTGCAGTCTCCTCCCACAAACCAGTTTTTTGTGAGAGTTTTGAAGATTGTAATTGATGCGAGACTAAATTGCATAGTTTAACATGTGATATACCTTACATTTTATGCGCATTAATGATAAAAATACACTTGTTATGTGCTTAATGGAGTTTATTTCATGTGTAGGTGAAGTGGAGATGGAAACGGAGCTAAAAGGATGCAAATACGTCGAAAAATACGCGAAAGGAGACACCCGGGCGATAGCCGGGCGACAGAGCCAAACACACTGACCCTGCCTGGCGTTAGCCAGGCGTTAGGGCTGAAACGCCAGCCCCACCCTGGCGTTAGCCAGGCGTTTGGGCTGAAACGCCAGCCCTAGCCTGGCGTTAGCCAGGCGTTTGGGTCCAAACGCCAGGGTCCCCAGTCGGCCAGAAATCGAGTTTTGACGGGTTTAAGTGTTTTCTAATTGAAATAGAAGTCTCCTACACGGTTAGGGTTCACCCTAAACCTATAAATAGACTCCTAAAACACAACTACAAAGGGAGATTCACAGGGATACACAGAGATTCGAGTTTAGAGTGAATCGAAGGCAAAACATCAATTTGTACATATTTTCTTCCTTACTTTGTAGTTTAATTATGCTAGTTGTTTTAGATTTTATTCTTATGAATTTGTTTAGCTAATTTCTTGTGGAACCCGTTGGGGAATAAACTTATTGTGATATTAATATAGCTTTGATTGGTTGATTAAACTCTATTTGTTCAACTACGTTCTTGTTGTAGTTGATTGAAGGGCCCTCAATTAGCTGTGCCTATTTATTATGTATCTACTTGAGAGAGAGTGCATATTTAGGTAATTGTTTGAACAACACCACTCCCAGAGTATAGACGAAAGTCATAACCGAGGGTTTAGAGGTTGGATTAGAGATAACGATACTTCGGGTGCAATCTAAGTGAACTGTAATGCAATCTAGCTAGCGTAACTTGAGAGAGTGCGTCTAGTAAATTATCATAATTACTTGAGAGAGATTTATGGTAGATAGAGTGTTCATGATTGATAGAGATAACTAATCAAGCTATACGAAGTATCCGAGAAGTAAGTTCACCAGCGGGGGAAACCATAACCTTAGATTTTTATTACAATTGTTTATACCTTAGCATAGTTAATCTTTAGTTTTAATCTTTAGTATTAGTAATTTAAATAACATCAGGTGACAGCTGAGTAGTATTTTAACAGCTTGCTTGATACGTCAATTCCCTGTGGGATCGACTCTGGGCATAATACCCCAGGATTATATTTGCAACGCCCGTTTAGTCTTCTACATGACATAATCGATGGGCAGTGATGCGAGACTAAATTGCATAGTTTAACATGTGATATACCTTACATTTTATGTGCATTA
>MDKJ01131539.1:0-13648 GCA_005239525.1 Nicotiana knightiana
ATATATATATGTAAAAGTTGTAAATATCTCATTTTAAAGCATTTAGCTCTGAACTTTTTCATATACAGTCAAACCACTTTGTAACAGTATCGTTTGTTCTGATATTCTTAGGCTTTTATAGTGAATGGTTGCTATACATCTATAACAACATTTGAGTTTTAAATATTTTCTAGTTGTTATAGATAAAAATTATGAAAATATTATTTTTTCTATTTTTTAATATTACATATAAAAGATAAGAAATAATTCAAATTTAAAATCTCAAAAAATATGCATATATCACTAATTAAAATTTTAAAAAAACTAATATATTATTGTGATGACCCAATGGGTCATCTTGTATTTTAGGACTTTATTCCATGCTCGTTAGCCTTAAAATTGTATATTTATCCTCCTTAATTTGCGTGCGCAGTCCTGGCGCAATTCCGGAAAACCTTTATGTGGAAAATAGAAGAAATAATAATTTTTGGAATTTAAAAGTGATTTTTAGTTGAGTGTGGTCAACGTTTTGTATAAACGGATCCGGACCCGTGTTCTGACGGTTCCGGTAGGTCCGTAATAAAATATGAGATCTGGGCGTATGCCCGGAATCAAATTCTAAGATCCATAGCCCGAGAAATGTATTTTTGACAAAAATTAAATTTCAAAAAAAATCTATGGTTTTAAAGTTGTGCTTAATGCTTGATTTTGATGGTATCGGGCCCGTATTTTAGTTCCGGAGCCCGGTCCAGGTCTGTTATGATATCTAAACCATGTCTGTGAAATTTGGTGAGAAACGGAGTTTATATGACGTGATTCGGACCTTCGGTTGAGAAAATAGTAACTTTAAGTGTTCTTGAGAATTTCATTGATTTTTATGCTAAATCTGTAGTTTTAGGTGTTATTTTGGCGAACTGATCGCACGAGCAAGTCTGTATGATATTTTAGATTGTTTGTATGTTCGTTTTGGAGCTCTGAGGGCTCGGGTGAGTTTCGGATAGGCTATGGGGTGTTTTGGACTTAGACATTTCTATGTTCTGCAGTTTCTGGTGCACAAGTAATTTGTGCTTCGCGATCGCGAAGTGTAAACTAGACTAGGTGGGATTTTCTTCTTCGCGAACACGAAGGACTGGTCGCAAACGCGAAGCATTGGGGGTGGTACCCTTCGCGAACGCGATCAGTCTCCTGTGAACGGGATAGGTTAAGGGACCTGGAGGAGGGGGTCATGCTCTTCTGCGCAAACGCATCCATTGGGTCGCGAACGCAAAAGCTTGGGTGGGGGTGGGGTGGGGGGGGATTTCCTCAAGCGAACGCGTAGATAGCCTCGTGAACGCGAAAGCCTTAGGCCGCTGTGCATCGCGATCGCGACAGGCCTCTCGCGAACGCGATGAAGGCCTGTCCAGTGTTTTAAAACAGACTCCAAAGACAGGATTTCTTTAAAATTTCATAGTTTCTTCACTAGAGCTCAACCTTGGGCGATTTTTGAAGTGGGAATTCAACATCAAATCATAGGTTCGTGTTCTTAAACTCATTCCTTTCAATTTCCATCAACACCGATTAGATTTCTAGTCCTAAATCTTATTCTTTAAGGGGTAGAAATTAGGGATTTTAGGAGAATTGGAAATTTTATAAAATTTGGGAATTTAGACCTCAATTTGGGGTCGGATTCCGGAACTAATTACATATTCGGGCTCGGAGGTGAATGGGTAAACGGATTTTTATCCGAACCTCGAGTTTGGACCAAGCGGGCCCGAGATCGGTTTTTGACTTCTTTTTTATGGGGAAAATTCGGGAAATCTGTAGTTATTCATTAAAGTTGATTCCTTTAGTGATAATTGATGGTATTAATATATTTGTGACTAGATATGAGTGGGTTGGAGGTTAAGTCTAAGGGAAAAGCGGTGCTTGAGCAGTGAGTGGCCTGAAAATTGAGATAAGTGTCGTGTCTAACTTTGGCTTGAGGGAATAGGTATTATGTGTTTATTTGCTACGTGTTTGGTTGTTGAATACGATGTATAGGTGAGGTGACGAGCATCTATGTATTGTTGTTGAGTTATAGCATGCGAGTGAAATTCTATCATTTGTGAATCTTGCAGTCTTCAATCCTACTATCCATGCTTAGTGTTGTTATTAAAGGTGTTGGTGACTTATATCTGGATTTATTGAGAGTTGATAACTTCTAAATATTGATAAAGTATTGGCTTCTTCGTGAAACTTCTATTTATTCGTTGTTATTGATTTTATGACTTGTGAGGAGGAGTGTAAAGCACGAAGGGTGATGTCGTGCATGCATTATTTATATTGTGAGGAAGAGTGTAGAGCACGAATGGTGATGATGTGCCATGTTTTATGAGTGTTAATGTACGAAGGGTGATGTCGTCCCATGATTTGTGAGTGATGAAGCACGATGGGTGATGTCGTGTATATTATGAGAGGTTTAATGCACGAAGGGTGATGTCGTGCCGTTCTATTTATTTATTTGGTAAGATTGAGAGTAAAAGCACGAAGGGTGATGTCGTGCAGTTTTCCTTTGCTGTTTTAATTGCCTAATTCGTTTAAGGATTATTGTTTGAATTTTGTATTTCCATTATTCTCACTCCTTATATTATAATTTCCCCATTGCATGTCCCCTTCCCATTATTTGTACTTTATTGCTTTATTATTGTTGTTGCATTTAGCATGATTATATTGTTCAGGTTATATGTGTGTGTCTTGTCCTAGCCTCGTCACTACTTCACCGAGGTAAGGATCGACACTTACCAGTACATGGGATCGGTCGTACTGATACTGCACTCTGCACTTTCTGTGCAGATCCAGGTATTGGTCTAAGCTGATTCTTAGATCATAGTTGACTTCTATGCAGGAGACCCGAGGTAGATCTGCCGATGTCCCCAGATTCCTAGAGTCCCTCCTATATGCTTATTTATTGTTTCCTTTAGTTCACAAACAGTTATACATTTTTCTTACAGATAAATACTTGTAGTAAATTTTTTAGTAGTCCGTGAGTTGCGACTCCAGATCATGGGTGGTTGGGCATGTAGATATCGCATGCGCAATGCTATAATGCAAATTTCGTTTCTTATTTAAAGTTCCATGTGTTGAAATGTAGTGGATCTCCATAAGTTTTAAATGACTTTTTATGTTGTGAATCTCTAATGTTGGCTTGCCTAGCAAGTGCAAGTGTTAGGCGCCATCACGGTCCCGATAGTGGGAATTCTGGTCATGATAAGTTGGTATCAGAGCACTAGGTTTCTTAGGTCTCACTATTCACGTACAACCTTGGTAGAGTCTGGGGGATCGGTCCGGAGATGTCTCTACTTATCTCTCAGAGGTTATAAAGTTAGGAGCAAGTTCACTTTTATTTAACTCTGTCGTGCGATTCTTGTTATCCCAATACTTATTGAACTTTTCTATTCTTGTTCTCTCGCAGATGGCGAGAACATGTACCGCTTCTTCCGCTGATCAGCAACCAGATCCTCCAGCAGCAGCTCTTACGAAAGGCAGAGGCCGAGGCCATGCCAGAGGCCGAGGCAGGGGCAGGGTTCAGCCCAGGGCCCGAGCGCAGCTCCAGCTACGGAGCCTCAAGTAGAGTTCGATGAAGAGGTTCCAACTCAGACTATTCCTGCAGGACCAGCTCAGGTCCTAGAGGGATTTATTGTCACCCTGGTACTTCAGGATGCCTTGGTCCGATTAGTGGGCCTTATGGAGAGTGTGTCCCAGACTGGAGAATACACCATGGCACCAGTCGTATCTTACGCTGGAGGTGGAGTCCAGACTCCTGCCACCCATACTCTGGAATAGATGGCTCCCTAGTTTCAAACTCCAGCCGCCCATCCAGTTGGGGTAGTTCAGCCGGTTGCTACAGCACCGCCCATTGATGGGGCAACTATGTCCTCCGAGGCTCTGTGGAGATTGGATGGTTTACCAAGCTTTTCCCAGTTCATTTCAGCGGTGCCACTTCAGTGGACCCCTAGGAGTACCTTGATAGCTGCCATGAGGATCTTCGAAACATGGGTAGATTGGAGACCAATGGGGTCGACTTTGTTGCTTTTCAGATGACCGATTTCGCCAAAAAATGGTGGAGAGATTATTTATTGACTAGACCAACTGGGTCGCCTGCTCTTACTTGGGACCAGTTCTTGCATCTCTTCCTATAGAAGTTTCTGCCTATCACTATGAGAGAGGGGTGCCGCCGTCAGTTCGAGCGTCTCCAGCAAGGCAGCATGACTGTTAGTTAGTATGAGACCTGTGTCGTGGATTTGGCCTGTCATGCCATTCTTTTGCTCCCCACAGAGAGAGAGAGAGAAGATTTATTGAGGGTCTTGCTCAACCTATCAGATTGCAGATGGATAAGGAGACGGGGAGCGAGATCTCTTTCCAGGATGCCGCCAATGTGGCCAGGCGAGTTGAGATGATTCTTGAATTGGGAGGTCAGGGGTCAGACAAGAGGCCTCGTCATTCCGGTGGATTCAACGGTGCCTCATCTAGAGGCTGGGGTACTTATGGTAGAGGCCATTCTTCCAGGACATTTCATTCAGCATTTCAGGCATCCCACGGTGCCCTCGGTGATCGTGTCCCTTATATGCCTTATTATGATCAGCCAGCTCCTATCAGTGCCCCTCCTCTTCAGAGTGTTCATGGTGGTTATTCAGGTCGACAGGGTCAGTTCGCCGGCCAGTAGTCCCAGCAGCTGATGTCATGTTATAATTGTGGTGACCCGAGGCACATTTCTAGATATTGCCCTCGCGCGTCGAGCAGTTCACAGTACTAGAGTTCTCGTGCCATGGTTCCGACACCAGCTAACACAACGCCTGCCAGCCAGCCAGAGGTAGGGGTCAGGTAGCCAGAGGTAGGGGCCAGATTGTTAGAGGTGGAGCTCAGGTCTCTAGAGGTGGAGGCCCGCCAGTCAGAGGTCGTCCTAGAGACATGGTTCAGGGTGGTGAGGCTCAGCCCCGATGTTATGCCTTTCCATCCAGACCTGAGGCTGATTCCTCTGATGTTGTTATCATAGGTACTGTTTCTGTTTGTAGTAAAGATGCTTCAGTTCTATTTGATCCGGGGTGTAATTCCTCCTATGTGTCATCTTATTTTGCTTCATATTTGGTTGTGCCCCGTGATTCTTTGATCGCGCCTATATATGTGTCCACGCCCGTGGGGGACGCTATTATTGTAGATTGTGTGTATCGCTCGTGTGTGGTCGCTATTGGAGGTCTTGAGAAGAGTGTAGACCTTTTGCTCCTTGATATGGTTGATTTGGATGTCATATTGGGCATGGATTGGCTGTCACCTTATCACACTATCTTGGATTGTCATGCCAAGATAGTGACCTTAGCCTTGACAGGGTTACCTCGATTAGAGTAGAGAGGGACTCCTGGCCATTCTTCCAACAGAGTTATTTCTTATATGAAGGCTCAGCGTATGGTCGAGAAGGGGTGTTTGGCGTATTTGGCTTATGTTCGTGATTCTAGTGTTGAGATTCCTTCTATGTATTCTATGCCTATTGTTCGTGAGTCTCCTGAGGTATTTCATGCAGACCTGCCGAGGATGCCACCCGACAGGGATATTGACTTTTGCATTGATTTGGATCCGGGCACTCAACCCATTTCTATTCCTCCATACCGAATGGCCCCACCAGAGTTGAAAGAATTGAAGGAATAGTTGCATGATTTGCTTGATAATGGCTTCATTAGACCTAGTGTCTCGCCCTGGGGTGCGCCGATTTTGTTCATGAAGAAGAAAGATGGATCTATGAGGATCTGTATAGATTATCGGCAGTTGAACAAAGTCACTATCAAGAACAAGTATCTGTTGTCGAGGATTAATGATTTGTTTGATCAGCTTCAGGGTGCCAACGTGTTCTCAAAGATTGATTTGAGATCTGACTACCATCAGTTGAGGATTAGGGCATCCGATGTCCCTAAGGCAGCTTTTTGGACGCGGTATGGGCACTAATAGTTTCTGGTGATGTCTTTTGGGTTGACTAATGCCCCGGCAACATTCATGGACTTGATGAACCGAGTGTATAAGCCTTATCTGGATTCCTTTGTGATTGTGTTTATTGATGATATTTTGATATACTCCGGCAGTCTGGAGGAGCATGAACAGCACCTCAAGTTAGTGCTCCAGACTTGAGGGATAGTCAGTTGTATGCTAAATTCTCAAAGTGCGAGTTTTGGTTGGATTCGGTCGCTTTCTTGGGTCATGTCGTATCAGTAGAGGGTATTCAGATGGATCCTAAGAAGATTGAGGCAATCAAGAACTGTCCTAGACCCACTTCAGCCACGGAGATCAAGAGCTTCTTGGGTTTGGCGGGTTATTACCGTCGGTTTGTGGAGGGGTTTTCATCTATAGCAGCCCCGATGACCAGGTTGACCCAGAAGGGTGCCCCATTCAGATGGTCGGACGAGTGTGAGGAGATCTTTCAGAATCTCAAGATAGCCTTGACTTCAGCACCGGTGTTGGTATTACCATCAAGGTCAAAATCTTACACGGTATATTGTGATGCCTCTTGTGTTGGGCTCGGAGCAGTATTGATGCAGGAGGGCAGGGTGATTGCATATGCGTCTCATCAATTTAAGGTTCATTAGAAGAATTACCTTGTCGATGACTTATAGTTGGAAGCCATTGTTCACGCGCTGAAGATTTAGAGGAACTATCTTTATGGCGTGTTGTGTGAGGTTTTCACGGATCGTCGCAACCTTCAGTATTTGTTCAAGCTAAAGGATCTCAATTTGAGGCAGAGGAGATGGTTGAAGCTATTTAAAGACTATGATATCACCATATTGTATCACCCGGAAAGGCCAATGTGGTGGCCAATGCATTGAGTAGGAAGGTAGTGAGTATGGGTAGCCTTGCGTTCATTCTAGTTGGTGAGAGGCCGCTAGCTTGAGATATTCAGAATTTGGCCAATCAGCTTGTGAGGTTGGATATTTCAGAGCCCAGTTGTGTTCTAGCATGTACAGTCGCTCGGTCTTCCTTATTTGAGCATATTAGAGATCGGCAATATGATGCCCTTACTTGATGGTCCTTAGGAACACAATTCGGCACGGTGGTGTCAAGCCGGTTACCGTTGGAGATGACGGTCTTTTGAGGATGCACGGTCTTGTATGTGTGCCTAATATTGATGGGCTTTGTAAGTTGATCCTCGAGGAGGCTCACAGTTCTCGATATTCTATTCACCCAGGCGCTGCCAAGATGTACCAGGACCTTCAGCAGCATTATTGGTGGAGGAGGATGAAAAATATATAGTTTCTTACGTGGATCGGTGCTTGAATTGTCAGCAGGTGAAGTACGAGCATCAAAGACCCGGTGGTTTGCTTCAGCAGATAGAGATTCCTGAGTGGAAGTGGGAACGTATCACTATGGACTTTGTTGTTGGGCTCCCACGAACTCAGAGGAAGTTCGACTCCGTGTGGGTTATTGTGGATAGGTTGACTAAGTCAGTGCACGTCATTCATGTAGAAGTTACCTATTCCTCGGAGCGGTTGGCAGAGATCTATATTCGAGAGATTGTCCGTCTTCACAGTGTGCCCGTGTCTATCATTTCTGATCGAGGTACGCAGTTTACCTCGCACTTCTGGAGGGCAGTACAACGTGAGTTGGGTACGCGGGTGGAGCTGAGCACAACATTTCATCCTCAGACGAACGGGAAGTCCGAGCTTACTATTCATATCTTGGAGGATATGCTCCACGCTTGTGTCATAGATTTCGGAGGATCGTGGGATCAGTTCTTGCCCCTCGCAGAGTTCGCCTACAATAATAGCTACCAGTCAAGCATTCAGATGGCTCCCTATGAGGCATTATATGGTAGACGGTGTAGGTCGCCAATTTGGTGGTTTGAGCTGGGGGAGGCTCGGTTGTTGGGTACAGACCTAGTGCAGGAGGACTTGACAAGGTCAAGATTATATAGGATCGGCTTCGTACAGATCAGTCCAGGCAAAAGAGTTATGACGACCGTAGAGTTCATGATGTGGTATTCATGGTCGGGGAGAGAGTATTATTTCGGGTATCGCCCATGAAGGGTGTCATGAGATTTGGAAAGAGGGGCAAGCTGAGCCCTAGGTATATCGGGCCTTTTGAGATTCTTGATAGAGTGGGAGAGATGGCTTATAGACTTGCGTTTCCTCCAGGGTTATCATCGGTTCATTAAGTATTCCATGTGTCCATGCTCCGGAAGTATCATGGTGACCCGTCCCACGTATTGAATTTCAGCTCTGTCCAATTGGACAAGGATCTGACTTATGAGGAGGAGCCGGTAGCCATTCTAGATCGGTAGGTTCGTCAGTTGAGGTCGAAGAGCTATCCTTCAGTTCAAGTGCAGTGGAGAGGTCAGCCTGTTAAGGCAGCTACTTTGGAGTCCGAGTCGGACATGCGTAGTATATATCCCCACCTATTCGCCAGTTAAGGTACTTTTCTATGTTCGTTCGAGGATGAACGTTTATTTTAGAGGTGGAGATTGTGATGACCCAAGGGGTCATCTTGTGTTTTAGGACTTTATTCCACGCTTGTTAGCCTTAAAAATCTTATATTTATCCTTCTCGATTTGCGTGCACAGTCCGAGTGTAATTCCGGAAAGCCTTTATGTGGAAAATAGAAGAAATAATAATTTTTGGAATTTAAAAGTGATTTTTCGTTGACTTTGGTCAACGTTTTGTTTAAACGGACCCGGACCCCTGTTCTGACGGTCCCGGTGTGTCCGTAATAAAATATGGGATTTGGGCTTATGCCCGGAATCGAATTCCGAATCCATAACCCGAGAAATGAATTTTTACAAAAATTGAATTTCAGAAAAATCTATGGTTTTAAAGTATGTGCTTAATGCTTGATTTTGATGGTGTCGGGACCATATTATTGTTCCGGATCCCGGTACATGTCCATTATAATATCTAAACCATGTCTGTAGAATTTGGTGAGAAACGAAGTTTATATGACCTGATTCGGACCTTCGGTTGAGAAAATAATAACTTTAAGTGTTCTTGAGAATTTCATTGATTTTGATGCTAAATCTGTATGATGTTTTTATACTTGTGTGTATGTTCGATTTGGAGCCCCGAAGGCTCGGGTGAGTTTCGGATAGGATACAGGGTGTTTCGGACTTGGACATTTCTGATGTTCTGCTGTTTCTGGTGCACAGGTAATTTCTCGCGATCGCGAAGTGTAAACTAGACTGGGAGGAATTTTCTTCTTCACGAACCCGAAGCATTGGGGGTGGTACCCTTTGCGAACGCGATATATTAAGGGACCTGGGGGAAGGGGTCATGCTGTTCTACGCGAACGCGTCCATTGGGTCGTGAACGCGAAGGCTTGGGAGGGGGGGGACTGCCTTACGTGAACACGTAGATAGCCTGGCGAATGCGAAGGCCTTAGGCTGATGTGCATCACAATCGCAACAGGCCTCTCACGAACGTGATGAAGGCCTATCTAGTGTTTTAAAACAGACTCCAAATATGGGATTTGTTCAATATTTCATATTTTCTTCACTAGAACTCAACCTTGGGCGATTTTTGAAGGGAATTCAACATCAAACCATAGGTTCGTGTTCACAAACTCATTACTTTAAATTTCCATCAACACCCCTAAGATTTCTAGTCCTAAATCTTACTCTTTAAGGGGTAGAAATTATGAATCTTAGGAGAATTGAGGATTTTGTAAATCTGGGAATTTAGACTTTGATTTGGGGTCGGATTTCGGAACTAATTATATATTCAGGCTCAGGGGTGAATGGATAAACATATTTTGGTCCGAACCTCGAGTTTGGACCTAGCGGTCCCGGGTCGGTTTTTGACCTTTTTTTTTGTGTGGGAAATATGTAGTTATTCATTAAAGTTGATCCATTTAGCAATAATTGATGGTATTCAGCTATTTGTGACTAGATACGAGTGGGTTGGAGGTGAATTCTAAGGAAAAAGCAGTGCTTGAGCAATGAGTGGCCTTCGAATTGAGGTAATTGTCGTGTCTAACTTTGGCTTAAGGCAATAGGTATTATGTGTTTATTTGCTATGTGTGAATACGATGTATAGGTGAGGTGACGAGCATCTATGCATTATTTTTGAGTCATAGCATGCGAGTGAAATTCTATCCTTTGTGAATCTTGCAGTTTTTAATCCTACTATCCATACTTAGTGTTGTTATTAAAGATGTTGGTGACTTATATCTGGATTTAGTGAGAGTTGATAACTTCTGAAAATTGATAAAGTACTGGCTTCTTTGTGAAACTTCTATTTATTCGTTGTTATTCATGCTGTGACTTGTGAGGAGGAGTGTAAAGCACGAAAGGTGATGTCGTACATGCATTATTTATATTGTGAGGAAGAGTGTAAAGCACGAAAGGCGATGTCGTGCCATGTTTTATGAGTGTTTATGCACGAAGGGTGATGTCGTGACATGATTTGTGATTGATAAAGCAAGAAGGGTGATGCCGTGTATATTATGAGAGGTTTAATGCACGATGAGTGATGTCGTGCCGTTCTATTTATTTATTTGATGAGGTTGAGAGTAATAGTACGAAGAGTGATGCCGTGTAGTTTTCTTTTGCTATTTTAATTGCCGAATTCGTTTAAGGATTGTTGTTTGAATTTTGTATTTCCATTATTCTCACTCCTTATATTGTAATTTCCCCACCATATGTCATTTTCCCATTATTTTTGCTTTATTACCGTTGTTGCCTTTAGCACGATTATACTATTTCGGCTATATGTGTGTGTCTTGTCCTAGACTCGTTACCACTTCGCTGAGGTTAGGCTCGACACTTACCAGTACATAGCGTCGGTTGTACTTATACTGCATTCTGCACTTTCTGTGTAGATCCAGGTATATGTCCGAGCTGATTCTGAGATCATAGTTGACTTCTACGTAGGAGACCCAAGGTAGATCTTTCGATGTCCGCAGATTCCTGGAGTCCCCTCCTATATGCTTATTTATTGTTTCCTTTAGTTCACAAACAGTTATACATTTTTCTTACAGACAAATACTTGTCGTAAATTTCTTAGTAGTCCGTGAGTTGCGACTCAAGATCATGGGTGGTTAGGCATGTAGATATCGCATGCGCAGTGCTATAATGCGTTTCTTATTTAAAGTTCCATGTGTTGAAATGTAGTGGATCTCCGTAAGTCTTAAATGTTTTCTTATGTTGTGAATCTCTAATGTTGGTTTGCCTAGCAAGTGCAACGTTAGGCGCCATCACGGTCCCGACGGTGGGAATTCGGATCGTGACAAGTTGGTATCAGAGCACTAGGTTGCTTAGGTCTCACAATTCATGGACAAGCTTGGTAAAGTCTGAGGGATCGGTACGTAGACGCCTGTAATTATCTCCCAGAGGCTATAAAGTTAGGAACAAGTTCACTTTTATTCAACTCTGTCGTGCGATTCTTGTTATCTCAATACTGATTGAACTCTTCTATTCTTATTCTCTAGCAGATGGTGAGAACACGTACCGCTTCTTCCGCTGATCAGCAGTCGGATCCTCCAGCAGCAGCTCCTACGAGGGGCAGAGGCCGAGGCAGGGGCAGGCTCAGCCCAGGTCTTGAGCAGTAGCTCCAGTTGCGGAGCCTCAGGTAGAGTTCGACGAGGAGGTTCCAGCTCAAACTATTCCTACAGGACCAGCTCAGGTCCTAGAGGGGTTTATTGCTACCCCAGTACTTCAGGATGCCTTGGTCTGATTAGTGGGCTTTATGGAGAGTGTGGCCCAGACTGGCGTACTCCCCATGGCACCAGCCGTATCTCAGGCTGGAGAGGAGCCTAGACTCCTGCCACCCACACTCCGGAGCAAATGGCTCCCCAGTTTCAGACTCCTGCCGCCCATCCAGTTGAGGTAGTTCAGCTGGTTGTTATAGCATCGCCCGTTGATGGGGCAGCTATGTCCTCCGAGGCTTTGTGGAGATTGGATATGTTTACCAAGCTTTTCCAGGTCATTTCAGCGGTGCCACTTCAGAGGACCCCCAAGAGTACCTTGATAACTGCCATGAGGTTCTTCGGAACATGAGTATATTGGAGACCAATTGGTAGTCTTAGAAATTCTACATGAATGTTATAAAGTGGTAATTTTATAAAGAGCATACTGCTATAAATATGTTTGTTGATGTTATAGGTAAAAAGCTGTTATAGAGAGGTAAAATATACTCCCTCTGTTTCAATTTAGATTAGGTAGTTTGACTCGGCACGAAGTTTAAGAAAAAGAAGAAAAACTTTTGAAATTTGTGGTCTTAAAAGATTAAGGGTTAAAAGCTTTGTGGGGCTATGACATTGTGTGGTTATAAAATTTCTCATTAAGGGTAAAATGGGTAAAATGAAGAGTTTAAAATTGAATTATTTTCAAATTAGAAATTTGCCATTTATTTTGGAACAGATTAAAAAGGAAAGTACCTCAACCAGTGGCGGACCCAAGTGGTGGCTAGCGGGTTCAACTGAACCCGCTTCACCAAAAAATAATACTGTGTATATGTATAAATTAGGATTAACGCTGTGTAAATTTTGTATAAATATTTATTTGAATCCACTTGACAATTACTATTTTACGACTAAGGTTATATACTTCTAAGGTTGAACCCGCTTGCACAAAATCCTGGGTCCGCCACTGACCTCAACTAATATGAAATGGAGGGAGTAACATAAAAAGTTGGTTCCAAAAAAAAATATGATTTTTATAATGAATAACTATTATATAGAGATGTTATTATAAAAAGGTCTGACCGTAAAAATATTTTCGTTTAAAGCTTATAGCTCTTTAATTTTGAGTCTTTGGAATTAACTTACCAGCAGGGTTAATATAGTAATTTCAGGATGGCTGAAGCTATAGATAAGCTTTCTCAAAATCTAGAACAAAGGCATCAGCACCAACCAATTAGAACAATGTCAAAACTGAAGAGACTGTAAACAGGGTAGTGAAGAAAAGTTATGGAAACATGTTCATTTCCAAGACTAGTACAATTCCCACCTCCATTAACCCCAAACAAACACTTCCTTCTATTCCCATTACCTAAATCCAAACAACTACATAAAAGTACTCCATCTCATTTATCAAACCTCAAACCTCTCTTTGCCACTCTCAATTCTCCAAAAGGATTTGGACCTAAGAAAACCAAAAAATCCAAGAAACCAAAAAAAGAATATGAAGAAGATGATGAAGAAGAAGAAGAGGAAGAAGATGATGAGCAACAAGAAGGAGGAGTTATACCAGAAATAGTGACTAATAGAATGATAAGCAGAATTGGACTTTCAGTTGGTATACCTTTGTTTATTGGTTTATTGTTTTTTCCTTTCTTTTATTATCTTAAGGTTGGATTAAAGATTGATGTGCCAACTTGGATACCCTTTATTGTGTCTTTTGTCTTCTTTGGAACTGCCTTATTGGGAGTTAGTTATGGGATTGTTTCCTCTAGTTGGGATCCATATAGGGAAGGTTCATTCTTGGGTTGGAATGAAGCTAAGAAGAATTGGCCTGTTTTTTGGCAGTCAATTTGGGGTGGATCAAGAAACAAGTAGGACTTTGGCTATCCATATCTTATACTATCCACCTATTCCTATTGTAACAATTCGGTTTTCAAAAATGGTTTGCGTTTGAGATTCTGATTCTCTTAAGGCTTATATTCTATGCCCAAATGTTATACATTATATTTGTGTTAGTTCAAGCATTCGCATAGTCATGTCACTTTGTTTTTTTTTTGGAGGGGGG
>ML435818.1:0-15436 GCA_005239525.1 Nicotiana knightiana
CATTGTGAAGAAGCAATAGTGAGAGGAGATGACAAAGCTTCGACTTTGGAATAAGTCAACTTCTTTGATACTCTGTCACAAAAGTCTCAAACATATATTCCTTCCGACTTTCCAGGAGCACTTTAGAATTATATATTTCTCTCTTTTTCTTTTTTGGTTCGTGTTCAACCTTAATGAATTCATTTTCTAAGTCAAATCTTTATTTATTAGGGCTCTGTTTGGTTTGGACAATTATACCTGATTTGCTAATTAAACTATTTTCTTTAATCTTGAATCAGGCTATTGTAAAAAAAAAACAAAAACAGTTTTTTGGAGCTAACTATTACATCAATAAAACTGATTATTTTTAATCTTACTAAATAATCATAAACATTTTGATAATTAGATTTTAGTTCTATTTAACGAGATTTCCGCTATATTCTCATGGAAAAATATCTTTATTGCTTTTTGTTCCGCCAATACTTCCCTTTGGCTTTTTTATTTGGAAGACTTAAGGATCTTTGGTTCATGGAATACTTAATGTTTGTATATGTAGGAGGTTAAGACAGTAGTTGCAAGATGGCTAAGGCCGGAGGGGCCAAGTTACTATAGAACAGTAGGACATTTCTGTACGGGGAAGACCAAGGGCCTAAAATTTTTTGTAGTCAAAAGAACCTATCTTAAAAGTCTGTATCAGGCATCTCTGGTTTGACTTGTGTTACGAGCAGCAAGGATGGTGCTGGGTAAAGACTATTGATGGGTTTCAATAGAGCACCTACCTTGTTGCGGTCTTGCCAAGGCAAGGAATCACAGGTGAACTACCGTAATATAGTTAACGGTATAAAGTCGAATTCTTGTTAGTTCAGCTTTTGATGCAGTTAATCTTTGCATTGATCTGTTCAAATGTTAGGTGGTTGTATTTTAGATTTTGATGGTATAGGCAACTGCTAGGGGTTTTCTACTACCACTCAAGAGGCCTTTGTGTTTCCAATAGATCCAGAAAGAGTCAATCTTGATGCAGCTTACCACTTGTTTGATGTGAATCTAGTTAGTTGAATGCAAGAATTTCCCCACATCTATTAATGAGCATAATAGCTATATTTGTATCCTTTGGTGTTACAGCTTGTCTTTACTTGCCATACAAAGTGTTCGGAATCCTATTACTTAATCGCACTTTGCTCCCTTTCTTTCTATAGTTGAGGAAATTTTATACTCCTTTGGACTTTTTTGTTAACTTACTTTCTTATTTATTTATTTTGTAAAGAAAAAAATAAAAAGAACTCTAAGAGAAACTAATTCATATATCTCATAATAAAACCTAGCAAGCTATGCAGATCTTACTTTCTTTTATTGGACCTTACCTTTAAAATTATCGCTCAACAGTTTTTTAAGTATTTTGTCGACCTTATCAAGACTAAGAACATTTTCATTTCCTGTTATTTATTTGCACAAAAATGGGGAGAATATGTGTCATTAATTTCTTTTGTGCTAGATATGCATTTATTAAAGGTTTTTGGCAGATCGTATCCAGACTATATTTTTCAGCTAATGAAACAGTAGTGCTTTGGCTACACTTTAGCAAATCGCATTCGAAGGCAATTCAGACTATTTTAATCATACGTAGATTACGTCTCTAGTTCAGATATCGCAAGAATCGGGCCTATGATAATGACTATTTCTACATTCCACTTAAATGCATTTGTTTGCCCTAATCATCATTTTGTTTCAGCGCCTTCATTTGCACCTCTCTCGGGGGCGTGCGCGCACACACCCCTATCCTGTGTATTGCCTTATTTTACATCCTTTACTGCATTCACTCCTTCGTAAAGTCCTATCGTTAAATCCTAGGTTGGCAATCACAGGACAACTTCCTATACTGTTTTTTCCTGATCTAGAAAAGGAAAATCATCGCAGGCAATCATTTTTATTATCTTTGTCTTTTACTTTTTTATCAATCTCATGAAGAGTCCGCCATGATGTTTTAGAGAACTTGAAGCGTTTCTCTTAGATTTTACTTCCATTTCTGTTACAGAAACAAAAGGAAACTTCAGTATTTTTGAAGTCCTACTTCTATATCACTTTATCCTTCAGTTCAGATTAATGGCTAAAAGAAGAAATGGTTTTATACTTGCCCTTCTGTTTTTTATTTCCCCAATTATCGTTATTCTCTTTCTTTTACATCTGCTTTTATAGACTGATAATTTGACTCACACAAAATTATTGCTTGGGATACTGTTTAAGTAATTATTTTTATGCGAAGCCTAGTGGTATAAACTTTTTCCTGAACTTGTTATGCCGTAGTTGCTGATGAGCTGTTGTTCAGAATACACAAATCTGATATTGGTTTTTTTTTTTTTTAGTTTGTATAATAACTACTGTAAATTACATCACTAAAGTCATTGGTTGGTGATGAATCAAGTGTAATCAACCCAATGGTTGAAAGGTGAAGCAGTGTCCAATTAACTGTTTGATCTCTTCTCCTAAGGGCTTTTGCTATTTAAATAATTCTTTTTTCCATGCACCATTCCCTTGTACTTTATTTGGATTTGGTGGTTGAGAAGAACTAATGCCTTCACATCCTGGCTCTCCTCAAAAGCAATAACCAAGGGTGCAATTAATTCTAGTTATAACTCTATTTTGATTCTTGTGGTGCTCTTAGCAGTCAACACTTATTGTCGGAATGGTAAATTGTGTCACAACAGAATTTGGTAAAAAGGGAACTGATGAGGAACTTCCAAGTCAGTCTCGTTCAAAGGAACACCCACGTACATGTCAAAAAACAAAAAGTAGAAAAGTAGTTGTTGCACTTGATTCAATTGTTCTACTGCGATGTTCTGCTCGCCTCCGTGGACTGTCAAATAAAAGGAATGGCAAATCAGATGAAAAGTTAAACTCGGTTGACTTTGAATGCTACCTGGAGTAAGTTTGTGGGTTTTGTGTGCTAAATTATGCAAGTATATTTATGTTTTCCAGTTTCTGTTTTGAGCATAACTTCTTGGGATTATGTAGGAACATATGAAGAAAACTATCAGAGGATAAGAAAAGTTCATTTACATACCTTAACTCTATAGTGGTTTTATTTCTACACAACCAAATTATTCAAGCCTAAGGTGTTGAGGTGGATTAAGGAGCTAGACATATTCTCGAAAAAATATGTTTTTGTTCCCATCGTTCTCTGGTATGTGTTTCTGATTTGTTATCTGGTTATGCCAAAGTTGCATATAACTTTTTTGGTTGTGCTTTGTATACTGAGATGCTATTTATCAGGGATCATTGGTGTCTTTTGATCTTTTTCCATCTCGGCGAAAGTTTAGATTCAGAATCCACAACTCCCTGTATGTTGTTACTGGATTCATTGCATATGGCGGGACCTCGCGATATGAACCTGGGATAAGAAAGTATTTTCCTCGATGAACATACTACCTTAGGATTTTTGTTTTTCTAGTTAATTTACTTTTATGCTTTGTGTTGTTTGATTTATAGATTTGTTTTGGACATTTTCAAAAATTAAGAGAGGCCAGAGAGCCAGCAGCTGATTAGGAAAATCAAGTTATTGATTCCTAAGGTCACAATACTTTTCAGTCATATTTTTTATGTTACTTACTAATGGTCTTTCATTTAGCATTACTGAAAACTTTCAGGTACTGCAGCAGTCAAATGGTACGGATTGCGGTAGATTTGCTTTTTACTACATTAGCCTTTTCCTAGAGAGCGCTCCAGAAAACTTTAGCATATCTTGTCAAAACCCAATTTCCCTCTGTTGGGTATCGTGATGGCACTTAGTCTTAGGAACTAGGTAAGCCTAGCAGTTACGGAATAACATCAATAAATAAGGAGAACTAACAGTCTTGATATAAAATCTCAACAGAATGTACAAAGTTTTCCAAAACTGGTAGTACAAGTCATAAGCTCTACGAATCTTCTACAACTTCTAAGTACAACTGTTTGGAAGTAGATACAAGAGTGTATGAATAATAAATACAAAGAAGGTGACTTCGACGCCTGCGAACGCAGCAGCAGGTTACCTTGAGTCTCCTCGGCAATCATCCACACAACTACTATAATACATACTTGAATCTGCTCAGCAAAATGTGCAGAAGTGTGTGAGCACACCACAACGGTGCCCAGTAAATATCAAGACTAACGTCGGTGGAGTAGTGACGAGGACTAGTCAAGACACCACTGGCCTACAAAATAAATAACATGAATATAGAAATAACCGAAGGTTACATCTATCTAAGACTTCTCAGGATAATCCACCACAATGATAATATAAAGCGGAAGGAAAATTATAGAAATCAATCACGAAACATCACAAAAATACACAGAAAGATGGACAGCAAAACAAGCCGAATCGAAAGGAGACACAATACAATAGAGGACACTGATAACTCAACTCCACGTCGGTTTGTTCAAAATGGGCCTTAGCCATTAAAATCCATAACTGGTAAAAATATTTAAACAACAGTTCATATGAAAAAATTTTGTAAATAAAAATCATTTTAGTATGGAAGAGTTTACTTTGAAAACATACTTTCTCCAAAAGCAGATATAAGTATAATTAATAGAGAGAATACGTAAAACATAGTTTCTTTCAAACTACGAAGCTTTCCAAAGAGGCTTTCCCAATAAATGACTTCCAAATATTATTTTAGGCAAAACTAGTGCTTTTAAAATATACCTTCGATGTAAAAGTCATTCAAATATAATCATTTCAAAACCATTGCTTTTTCAACAATACTTTTCAATAAAATCCCTTGATAAAAATCTCTTCAAGATTTATCCACCGGGACTCAGTCCGTCACTCAGAAATTTCCATGCAGTACAGTAGGAATTCAAATCTTACAAATAAATGCAGTTAATGGAAAACAAGAACGACGGAAATAATAATGCATAAATACGGCACGGAATGTCCCTTCGTGCTAACATAACATAACATGGCACGGAATGTCCCCTCGTGCTAACATAACACAACATGGTACGAAATGTCTCCTCGTGCTAAATAACATAAACATGGAACGAAATATCCCCTCGTGCTAAATAACATAAACATGGCACAAAATGTTCCCTCGTGCTAAATATCATAAACATGGCATGGAATGTTCTCTCGTGCTAAATAACATAAACATGGCACAGAATGTTCCCTCGTGCTAAATATCATAAACATGGCATGGAATGTTCTCTCGTGCTAAATAACATAAACATGGCACAGAATGTTCCCTCGTGCTAAATATCATAAACATGGCACGGAATGTTCCCTCGTGCTAAATATCACGAACATGGCACGGCATTATCCTTCGTGCTTTACACTCTTCCTCACCCAAACAATATCAAGAACAACAGTTTGGCAAGGAAAAACCAACAATATGACTCATAAATCACCACATCCCGGCAAGGGAGTCAACAATACCAACAATATCATTAACAGCATAACCAGTAATAGAAACCACAACATCCCCGGCAAGGAAGTCAAGAGTACAAACGATATCATTCACATCATAAACAGCAATAGGAACCATCACATCCAGGCAAGAGAGTCAACAATACAAACCATATCATTAACAGCATAGACAGTAACAGAAACCATAACATCCTGGCAAGGGAAACATCTATAACCAATCTCACCTAAACAGTTTACTTCACGGAATAACACTCGGCTTAAAACAAAAGGCCCAATAATAGGCAACATCAAGGAAATACCAATAACATAAATGTTTAACAATTAGACCTAAGTGGCACTTAAGGGAATACTCATATAAATCACAATGTAAGACTTACGGGCATGCTTGACTCCAACGAATAAATGTTCCAACTACGGCTAGTCCACTATAAGGCTAGATGAAACTAATTATAGTCAATTAGGCAAGTTAAGAAGAAAATATAGCATGATGATAAGAGAAGTAGAATATTCAGTTAAGTCAAGTAAAGTCAAATAGCCAACGAAGAATCCAAAAACAAGTAATTCTAATTTAAACAGGAAGGAATGAAATTAACAACCAAGGATTCAAGTGTAATAATTACAAATCNTAAAGACTCAATACTAAGGGTTAGTTCCCCAACACAAGGTTAGGCAAGATACTTACATCAAAGACGACAACCCGGTGCTCAAAAAAAGACTTCTCGGGCGGAAAGACCTCCGGACGGCTTACAATCAACTAAAACAACTTCAAAATACACATAAAACGTATAAGGAACTATTCCGAATAATAAAGTTTCAATCTTTACAAAATCATAAAAATCGACACAAAAGTCGACCCCCCGGGCCCGCACCTCGGAACCCGATAAATTTTACAAATTTCCGATTACCCATTCCGATACGAGTTCACCCATACTAAATTTATCTAATTCTGATAACATTTGGTGTTTCAAATCATGATTTTTCATTTTAGAAACTTTCTTTCAAAACCCACAATCCCCTCAACCCAAAACACAAATTAAATGATGAAAACAAGAACTAATTCATGAAATATAATTAATTCTAGTGGAAGAACACTTACCCATTCGATTTGTGTGAAAAACCCTCAAGGAATCGCCCAAAACCGAGTTCTAGAAGTCAAAATATGTTTAAAATGGTGAAACCCCCGATTTTGCAAACTTATATTCTGCCCAGGTGTTTTGTGAATCGCGATCGCGGGGATCGAGGCGCGATCGCGTAGAAGGAAAATGAAGCTGGCTTAAAATGCTCTACGCGGTCGTGGAATAGCTTATGTGATCGCGTATAAGGAGTAAGTTGGCTTCTGTGATCGCGGACCAACTATTGCGATCACAGTGAAGGAAATTACTGGGCGATTCAGACACTCTATGCGATCGCGGATCCTTTTATGCGATCGCATAGAAGGAAACCAGAAGGTAGCATCAGTAGTGGAAAAATGAGGAAAAACGATCCGAAACCTATCCGAAACACACCCGAGGCCCCCCCGGGACCCCGTCTAAATGCACGAACAAGTCTTATAACCTAACACGGACTCGCTCGAGGTTTCAAACCACATAAAACACACTAAAACGATGAATCAAACCCAAAAATCAATGAAATTCCTCAAAACTTCTTTAAACATCAAATTTTTGCATTTAAGGTCCGAATCACGCCACACGAAGTCCATTTCATACCAAACTTTACAGATAACACATATAAATCATATCGAACCTGTACCAGGCTCCGGAACCAAGATACGAGCCTGATACCACAGGTTTCACATCAAATTTCATTTTCAAAAACCTTTATATTTTTTAGAAAATAATTTTCTTTAAAAATTTATTTCTCGTACTTGGGACCTCGGAATTTGATTCCGGGCATACGCCCAAGTCCCATATTTTCCTACAGACCCTCCGGGACCGTCAAATCATGGGTCCGGGTCCGTTTACCAAAAACGTTGACCGAAGTCAATTTTATTCAAATTTCTAATACAAAATTATCATTTTTATCAGTTTTTCACATAAAGGCTTCCCGGCTACACGCCCGGGCTGCGCATGCAAATCGAGGTGAGATAGAAGGAGGTTTTCACAACCTCAGAACATAGAATTAGCTAGAGAAATACGGGTTGACCTTTTGGATCATCACATCCTCCCCCACTTAAACAAATGTTCGTCCTCGAACGTGCCAGGATTCACCTTAAACTTATCCAATCACTGATTGTACACTTCTAACACATACCCGCGGGTGATCCCACATCACCCCAACCCACGAAAGCCTGATGAAACAATCACAACTGCAATATAGCCTTCACATCACCACTGATAAGCCTCATACCTCTACTTCTCACCCTCTACTCATTTACAAAAGACCTGCTTCTAAATCCATATCCGGCAATAGCCTCAATCATCTACATCAACTCATGACTACACCTACAAGTACGACCACACAACATAGTACATCACATAATACTTTTGATCACAATAGCTGCCCGAAATCAACTCGACATTGGCAATCATCCCCACATCTGAAAGAACTCTGTTCCCAAACCCCATAACACTGATAATGATGCAATGAACACGAAGTCTTCATTATTAAACACCCGAGTCACCAGCCACGACTGACACCACCGGGAACACATCCCGCAAACTAAACTAAAGAAAACACATAACGAAATGACTGAATATGAAAATGGAAACATATAAAGGAAATATCAAACAAGCCCATAGGCACAACTCTCTATCAACACCAAATTACCAAAACCAATATAACAAGGAAGAAGCAAAGCATATGAACAAATCACAAGGATACCATCCTGATAAAATTTCCACTGCGGTACTCAGCCCGGTCCAAACATATCGAATCACAAATATCACGAGGACCTCGTCCTCAACTCTGAATCACATACCGAAAATATATCATACCAATTGAAATTCCTCCACTAATTCATCTNTAGGCACAACTCTCTATCAACACCAAATTACCAAAACCAATATAACAAGGAAGAAGCAAAGCATATGAACAAATCACAAGGATACCATCCTGATAAAATTTTCTCTACGGTACTTAGCCTGGTCCAAACATATCGAATCCCAAATATCACGAGGACCTCGCCCTCAACTCTGAATCACATACCGAAAATATATCATACCAATTGAAATTCCTCCACTAATTCATCTCANGAAATAAACAACGATAGACACGGGCTACTACTCATAGAATATCCCAACAGGAGCAAACACAAAATGGAATGCAAAACATGGAACTCACTCACAAATGAAACAACAAATAAGGGAACTCCTCCCGACCAGCAGAACTATAATGAAATACAACTGGTGCCCCTCTGTAACACATCAAAACATACCTGTGATAATATCTGGCACATCGGCCTCCGGCCTACCATATGCAACACATCAATGGGTCGGGCCTCCCCCTCTTAGGCGCCCCCTACTCACCTGAATACCCTGCTACCACACACCTATCTGAATTCTGGGACAATCTCTCACCCTGTGGCTAATATCTCCACACTGAAAACAATTTCGCTGCTGGCATAGCTGTCGAAAAACACATGATACGAATCCTCTGAGACCCATGAGTACCTGAAATCCCATTCGAAGCTGGTAATGCAAACTGAACTTGTTGACCCACAAAACTTCTACCGTGTTGTTCCTTGCCTCAATAATACGGACCACTAGATTCCTCCGATCTACGAGGCCTCATTGCGTCCCTGAACTCTCTCCCTGATCTCGTATGCCCTCTCGCTCTCGCTCCCGGTCCCACATGCGCGCTAACCGGCGAGCGATCCCTACTACCTACTGAAACGAGGCATCCTACTCTAACTCTCGAGTCCCGCTAAATTGAATATCATGCATGAATCTCCCAAATGACTCTACGGACTCATCTCCCAGCTGAAGCAACCAAGAGAAGTGCATGTCTAGTCCACCCACAGAATCTAACGGCACGCTCCCATAGTGACACAGCGCCCTATCGCAACTACTCAAACTCCGCGTGCCGTACATCCCGAAGGAACTGAGGTGCAACCTCCCTCAAGACATCTCCAAAAATTGAATCCATGCTAGTGAAGCTAACTTAGTCAGGTGACCCAACTCACATTCTGCCACCACTGATCAACCCACTACTCTGAACCTGAGACGTGACAAAAGCAATCCCGCTTATTCCACAATACCTGAAGTACGAAGAATATAGTGACACTCCTCCAGGAAACCCTGGGCATTATCTGCCGCCAATCCACTGAAAGATAGAAGGGTGTTACTTCCAGTACCCCTCAATTCTAAGGTATTCTCCCTCCGATGCTTCTACCCTGACCATGGCTGACTGAAACCAGATGTCGTGCTGTCATAACAACCGGAACCTGACCAATATGATCTCGCTACTCCGGAGTGTAGACGGTGGGAGTCTGAACTCCTCCCCTGATCTGTGAAACAACTGGTGCACTAGAATCAACCCTGCCTGAATCAATGTACCACTTATACTCAAAACTGCGCTCAGGTCTCCTGAAATCCGGGGTAGCGACAGGCACCCCCCTAGTACCTGTCCCCCAAATAGAACTACTGGCGAATCCTCAATGGCTGCTCTGGTAGGCATCTTAACTACGACACGTGCTCCTTGTTGGCCTCTGTCTCTGACCCGTGCGACACTTGCTTCGGGGTAACATCACCAGGAACCGCCGTTCGTGTCCTCACCATCGGTGAGAGAATGGAACGATAACTTCAAACTTCAAGATCAATAAACTCGCACGATAGGAATGAAGGAAGTGAAATTGTCCTAATAGTTTTGTAGCCTCTCGAAGATAAGTACAGACGTCTCTGTACCGATCCGCAAGACTCTACTAAACTCGCTTATGACTCGTAGCACCTATGAACCTAGATCTCTGATACCAACTTGTCACGAACCAATTTCCCTTCGTTGGGTATCGTGATGACACCTAGTCTTAGGGACTAGGTAAACCTAGCAGTTACTGAATAACATCAATAAATAAGGAGAACTAACAGTCTTGATATAGAATCTCAACAGAATGTACAACCAAAACCGGTAGTACAAGTCATAAGCTCTCCGAATCTTCTACAACTTCTAAGTACAACTCTTTGGAAGTAGATACAACAGTGTATGAATAATAAATACAAAGAAGGTGACTCCAACGCCTGCGAACGCAGCAGCAGGTTACCTTGAGTCTCCTCGGTAATCATCCACACAACTACTACAATATATACCTGGATCTGCACACAAAAATGTGCAGAAGTGTAGTATGAGCACACCACAGCGGTGCCCAATAAGTATCAAGACTAACCTCGGTGGAGTAGTGGCGAGGACTAGTCAAGACACCACTGGCCTATAAAATAAATAACATGAATATAGAAATGACCGAAGGTTACATCTATCTAAGATTTCTCAGGATAATCCACCACAATGACAATATAAAGCGGAAGGAAAATTATAGAAATCAATCACGAAACAGCACAAAAATACACAGAAAGATGGACAGCAAAACAAGCCGAATCGAAAGGAGAAACAATACAATAGAGGACACCGATAACTCAAGTCCACGCCGGTTTGTTCACAACGGGCCTTAGCCATTAAAATCCATAACTGGTAGAAACTTTAAACAACAGTTTATATGAAAAACTTTTGCAAATAAAAATCATTTTAGTATGGAAGAGTTTACTTTGAAAACATACTTTCTCCAAAAGTAGATATAAGTATAATTAATAGAGAGAATTACGTAAAACATAGTTTCTTTCAAACTACGAAGCTTTCCAAAGAGGATTTCCCAATAAATGACTTCCAAATATCATTTTAGGCAAAACTAGTGATTTTCAAATATACCTTCGATGTAAAAGTCATTCAAATATAATCATTTCAAAACAATTGCTTTTTCAACAATACTTTTCAATAAAATCCCTTGATAAAAATCTCCTCAAGATTTATCCACCGGGACTCAGTCCGTCACTCAGAAATTTCCATGCAGTACATGAGGAATATAAAATCTTGCCAATAAATGCAGTAAATGGCAAACAAGAACGACGGAAATAATAATGCATAAATACGGCACAGAATGTCCATTCGTGCTAACATAACATAACATGGCACGGAATGTCCCCTCGTGCTAACATAACACAACATGGCACGAAATGTCCCCTCGTGCTAACATAACACAACATGGCACGGAATTTTCCCTCGTGCTAAATAACATAAGCATGGCACGGAATGTCCCCTCGTGCTAAATAACAAAAACATGGCACGAAATGTTCCCTCGTGATAAATATCATAAACATGGCACGGAATTTTCCCTCGTGCTAAATAACATAAACATGGCACGGAATGTTCCCTCGTGCTAAATATCATAAACATGGCACAGAATGTTCCCTCGTGCTAAATATCATGAAAATGGCACGGCATTATCCTTCGTGCTTTACACTCTTCCTCACCCAAACAATATCAAGAACAACAGTTTTGCAAGGAAAAACCAACAATAAGACCCATAAATAACCACATTTCGGCAAGGGAGTCAACAATATCATTAACAACATAACCAGTAATAGAAACCACAACATTCCGGCAAGGAAGTCAACAGTACAAACGATATCATTCACAGGATAAACAACAATAGGAACCATCACATCCCGGCAAGGGAGTCAACAATACAAACCATATCATTAACAACATAGACAGTAACAGAAACCATAATATCCCGGCAAGGGAAACAACTATAACCAGTCTCACCTAAACAGTTTACTTCACGGAATAACACTCGGCTTAAAACAAAAGGCCCAATAATAGGCAATATCAAGGAAATACCAATAACATAAATGTCTAGCAATTAGACCTAAGTGGAACTTAAGGGAATAGTCATATAAATCACAATGTAAGACTCACATGCATGCTTGACTCCAACGAATAAGTGTTCCAACTGCGGCTAGTCCTCTATAAGACTAGATGACACTAATTATAGTCAATTAGGCAAGCTAGAAAGAAAATATAGCATGATATAAGAGAAGTAGAATATTCAGTTAAGTCAAGTAAAGTCAAATAGCCAACAAAGAATCCAAAAATAAGTAATTTTAATTTAAACAGGAAGGAATCAAATTAACAACCAAGGATTCAAGTGTAATAAATACAAATCATACACATGTAATATAAGAATCTACGAATCCTAAAAGGGCAATCTAATTGCAAATAAGTACGAGTACACACTCGTCACCATGCATACTCGGACTACAATCAACTAGGAAGACTCAATCCTAAGGGGTAGTTCACCCACACAATGTTAGGCAAGATACTTACCTCAAACACGACAACCCGGTACTCAAAAATAGACTTCTGGGGTGGAAAGACCTCCGGACGGCTTACAAATTTCCGATTATCCATTCCGATACGAGTTCACCCATACTAAATTTATCCAATTCCGATAACATTTGGTCTTTCAAATCATGATTTTTCATTTTAGAAACTTTCTTTCAAAACCCACAATCCCCTCAACCCAAAACACAAATTAAATGATGAAATAAGAACTAATTTATGAAATATAATTAATTCTAGTGGAAAAACACTTACCCATTCGATTTGTGTGAAAAACCCTCAAGGAATCGCCCAAAACCGAGTTCTAGAAGTCAAAATATGTTTAAAATGGTGAAACTCCCGATTTTGCAAACTTATATTTTGCCCAGGTGTTTTATGAATCGCGATCGCGGGGATCAAGGTGCGATCGCGTAGAAGGAAAATAAAGCTGGCTTAATATGCTCTACGCGATCGCGGAATAGCTTATGCGATCGCGTATAAGGAGTAAGTTGGCTTCTGCGATCGCGGACCAACTATTGTGATTGCAGTGAAGAAAATTACTGGGCGAGTCAGACACTCTATGCGATCGCGGATCCTTCTATAGCGATCCCATAGAAGGAAACTAGAAGGTAGCATCAGCAGTGGAAAAATGAGGAAAAACGATTCAAAACCTATCCGAAACACACCCGAGGCCCCCCCGGACCCCGTCTAAATGCAAAAACAAGTCTTATAACCTAAGACGGGCTCGCTCGAGGTTTCAAACCACATAAAACACACTAAAACGATGAATCAAACCCAAAAATCAATGAAATTCCTCAAAACTTCTTTAATCATCAAATTCTTGCATTTAAGGTCCGAATCATGCCAAACGAAGTCTGTTTCATACCAAACTTCACAGATAACACATATAAATCATATCGAACCTATACCAGGCTCCGGAACCAAGATACGAGCCCGATACCACAGGTTTCACATCAAATTTCATTTTCAAAAACCTTTATATTTTTCAGAAAACAATTTTCTTTAAAAATTCATTTCTCGTACTTGGGACCTCGGAATTCGATTCCGGGCATACGCCCAAGTCTTATATTTTCCTACGGACCCTCCGGGACTGTCAAATCACAGGTCCGGGTCCGTTTACCAAAAACTTTGACCGAAGTCAATTTTATTCAAATTTCTAATACAAAATTATCATTTTTATCAGTTTTTCACATAAAGGCTTCCGGGCTACATGCCCGGGCTGTGCACGTAAATCGAGGTGAGATAGAAGGAGGTTTTCACAATCTCAGAACATAGAATTAGCTAGAGAAATACGGGATGACCTTTTGGGTCATCACATATCTGAAGGCTACCCTTACTTTGTGAGTCTTTTGTCAAATTATATCTATCATCTTCATATCAAGAAATCCTCTAATCCTCATAATTCTTTCTACTTTCTAGATGAATAAAGACTAGTTTACTCCTGACCAGTTAGAAAGCTTTTGGCTAGAATTGCCCACTTTTACCAAGGATTCTGAGGATATGAAGGACACAATAGTCTCTAGTGAAAGCGTCTCAGGTTATGAGGATGCTATTATATATTTGGTATATACATTGTGGGTAAGAAGTAAAATAGAGAGATATATTGATACTGTTGGAAGGACAAGTAGTTATGGGTCATTGGGATATTTAAGCATGTCTCTATTGTTCTATTTTCGCTCTTTTTTTGGGTGCTTAAGGAAAAAAAACTCAAAATGAGGACTTCTACATTGTTTGCACTAGAAACAGAAAATAATTTGTAGTAGTCTTGCTCAACTTTTGTTTGACCTTATAGTTGAATGCAAATTGAAGTGTGTGCATGTATGTGTTCAGAGTATTGCTACTGTATTGTGTTTTGCTAACCTACTGCATGGATGTAGTAAGTTAGAAAATTGTTCATCTTTTTCCCCTTTTAATACTCATGTTAACACCTTTAAAACATATTAAAAGGACTTACTAAGTTATTCTCCTTATTTTTTCCTCATTCTCTTCTTCTTTCCAACTTTGTTTCTTCTTCTTCTTCTTCTTCTTATTCTTCTTCTTCTTCTTCTTCTTCTTCTTCTTCTTCTTCTTCTTCTTCTTCTACTTCTTCTGCTTCTCTCCATTCCAACTTTCGTTCTCTTACCTTGTGAACTTCCTCTAGTTATTTCCTTCTCTTAGTTCATCTTTTGATCATAGGGTTTGCCTGTGAAAGAAACTGAGAAATTCCTCTTCTTTTTGAAATTGACATGTTACTACTCTCTATTATATAGGGATGTTGTTATAGAAAGGTCTGACTGTAGCAGTCTTTTGAAATTGATGTACGGGTTGCTAAAGAATTAAAAAGGGCAGTTTGATGCACGAAGCATCCTGTATCTATGCAGGGTCTGGGGAAGGACCGCACCATAAGGGGGTGTATTGGAGGCAACCCATATTAAAAAAGGGTTGCTAAAGCATTGCATGATATATTCAATTTGCTTTTAGAATGGTAATCATATGTAGTAACATACAAGATCATCAATTTTGGATTCATTGGCTGCACTTGACGTCCCCTCTTTTCATTCTAGGTGCTTTTCTTTAAAGGATAAATTCTAGGAATTTTTACATTCCTATACACTATATGAAACTATATTACCCTCCCTATTCAGGTTTTACTATAAGTACATTTTATATACCCAATTACCTTTTATGTACATTTTAAGGAAATTAATGATAATAATTAGTGTCCTAAAATAATTCTAACGTATCTTCCAC
>ML435818.1:15977-55453 GCA_005239525.1 Nicotiana knightiana
CCCCACACGTTTCTCTCTCCACGTCCCACCCCCTCCCCCACGTATCTTGCACTCACCCACGATTCCACCATTGTGAACCACTAAAAAGCTTTGAAGCTTTGAATTCGAATTTGGGTTTTCAAAAAATATTATTTGTTTGAATTGGGTGTGGTTGCAAAGAATTGAGAATCCTCTCTACGTATCTCTCTATATCTCAATCCGTAATTTCAGTAATGTAAAGCAAAGGAAAAGAGTTCGAATTTGGATTTTTAAAAATCATTATTTGTTTGGATTGGGTGTTGTTGCAAACAATTGGGGATATGGTTTGGAGTTTATATCTCAATTTTGAGGGTGTATTGGTGAGGATTAGACTTGATTTTGGCTGAATTTCAAATTGAAACTCGAAGAAGAAGAAGACGACATGATATGCATTATATTTACGAAATTGTAGAAAAATTGTATTCTGTTGTTTTTATATATATTTTTATATTTAACTATTATATGAAAGTTGGACAATATTGTATAAAAATTACATTTTAGTTGTATAATATTCTAGTTGTATATAACTGAGTAGAAATAATGTAAGAAAATTATAGATAAGTTGTAGATACATTGTATAATATATAATTAGTTGTATGAAATTTGGTTTTACTATATATAAATCAGATACAAAATATACAAAATACATATTGTATAGATTTTGTATAAAATTTGTATTTAAATTGTATGTTATTGTAGTTGTATTTAACTAGGTAGAAATATGTTCTTTGTGTATAAGATATCTCTATCATTGATATTCAAAGACCCAAACATCAAGTTTTATTTTTTATTTTTTACAAAAACTAGAAGCTACACTCAAAACTAACTCTTTTGTTTTTGTAAGAAAAAATTAATCTCTCTTGGTGTTTGGCGTAAAAAAAATTTCTGGCAAAAAATTATTATAAAAATAATTTTCAAAATAGACTTCTTCAAAAATTTCAAACAGATGCCACAACATTATCTTCTTTCCTTGTTCTTCCTGTGTCCTCGCGTTGTAGGCTGTGCTTTTTAGAGAGTGGATTTTCCCAAAAAGGCGATTGCCTATCAACAAAGCCATAAAATATGACTAATCACAGATCTGTTACTCACCATTCGCTTCCGTCAATTCTGCCGTTACAGGCGTCGCCGCCTCTATCTTCATCGTCGTCATTTTCATCATCGTCAACATCTTTGGCGTCATCTTCATCAGACGATAAAGGCACAAGCCAACAATTTCCATAGAGTTCTCTGGGTTGACTTGTATTACAAGCAGCAAGGATGGTGCTGGGTAAAGACTATTGATGGGATTCAATAGAGCACCTACCTTGTTGCGGTCTTTCCAAGGCAAGGAATCACAGGTGAACTACCGTAATATAGTTAACGGTATAAAGTCGAATTCTTGTTAGTTCAGCTTTTGATGCAGTTAATCCTTGAATTGATCTGTTCAAATGTTAGGTGGCTATATTTTAGATTTTGATGGTGTAGGAAACTGCTAGGGGTTTTCTACTACCACTCAAGAGGCCTTTGTGTTTCCAATAGATCCAGAAAGAGTCAATCTTGATGCAGCTTACCCCTTGTTTGATGTGAATCTAGTTAGTTGAATGCAAGAATTTCCCCACATCTATTAATGAGCATAATGGCTATATTTGTATCATTTGGTGTTACAACTTGTATTTACTTGCCATACAAAGTGTTCGGAGTCCTATTACTTAATCGCACTTTGCTCCCTTTCTTTCTGTAGTTGAGGAAATCTTAGACTCCTTTGGACTTTTTGGTTAACTTACTTTCTTGTTTATTTATTTTGTAAAGAAAAAAATAAAAAGAACTCAAAGAAAAACTAATTCATATATCTCATAATAAAACTTTGCAAACTATGCAGATCTTACGTTATTTTATTGGACCTTACCTTTAAAATTATCACTCAACAGTTTTTTAACTATTTTGTCGATCTTATCAAGNCTTCTTCTGCTTCTCTCCATTCCAACTTTCGTTCTCTTACCTTGTGAACTTCCTCTAGTTATTTCCTTCTCTTAGTTCATCTTTTGATCATAGGGTTTGCCTGTGAAAGAAACTGAGAAATTCCTCTTCTTTTTGAAATTGACATGTTACTACTCTCTATTATATAGGGATGTTGTTATAGAAAGGTCTGACTGTAGCAGTCTTTTGAAATTGATGTACGGGTTGCTAAAGAATTAAAAAGGGCAGTTTGATGCACGAAGCATCCTGTATCTATGCAGGGTCTGGGGAAGGACCGCACCATAAGGGGGTGTATTGGAGGCAACCCATATTAAAAAAGGGTTGCTAAAGCATTGCATGATATATTCAATTTGCTTTTAGAATGGTAATCATATGTAGTAACATACAAGATCATCAATTTTGGATTCATTGGCTGCACTTGACGTCCCCTCTTTTCATTCTAGGTGCTTTTCTTTAAAGGATAAATTCTAGGAATTTTTACATTCCTATACACTATATGAAACTATATTACCCTCCCTATTCAGGTTTTACTATAAGTACATTTTATATACCCAATTACCTTTTATGTACATTTTAAGGAAATTAATGATAATAATTAGTGTCCTAAAATAANGTGGATTTTCCCAAAAAGGCGATTGCCTATCAACAAAGCCATAAAATATGACTAATCACAGATCTGTTACTCACCATTCGCTTCCGTCAATTCTGCCGTTACAGGCGTCGCCGCCTCTATCTTCATCGTCGTCATTTTCATCATCGTCAACATCTTTGGCGTCATCTTCATCAGACGATAAAGGCACAAGCCAACAATTTCCATAGAGTTCTCTGGGTTGACTTGTATTACAAGCAGCAAGGATGGTGCTGGGTAAAGACTATTGATGGGATTCAATAGAGCACCTACCTTGTTGCGGTCTTTCCAAGGCAAGGAATCACAGGTGAACTACCGTAATATAGTTAACGGTATAAAGTCGAATTCTTGTTAGTTCAGCTTTTGATGCAGTTAATCCTTGAATTGATCTGTTCAAATGTTAGGTGGCTATATTTTAGATTTTGATGGTGTAGGAAACTGCTAGGGGTTTTCTACTACCACTCAAGAGGCCTTTGTGTTTCCAATAGATCCAGAAAGAGTCAATCTTGATGCAGCTTACCCCTTGTTTGATGTGAATCTAGTTAGTTGAATGCAAGAATTTCCCCACATCTATTAATGAGCATAATGGCTATATTTGTATCATTTGGTGTTACAACTTGTATTTACTTGCCATACAAAGTGTTCGGAGTCCTATTACTTAATCGCACTTTGCTCCCTTTCTTTCTGTAGTTGAGGAAATCTTAGACTCCTTTGGACTTTTTTGTTAACTTACTTTCTTGTTTATTTATTTTGTAAAGAAAAAAATAAAAAGAACTCAAAGAAAAACTAATTCATATATCTCATAATAAAACTTTGCAAACTATGCAGATCTTACGTTATTTTATTGGACCTTACCTTTAAAATTATCACTCAACAGTTTTTTAACTATTTTGTCGATCTTATCAAGATTAAGAACATTTTCATTTCCGGTTATTTATTTGCACAAAAATGGGGAGAATGTCTCATTAATTTCTTTTGTGTTAGATATGCATTTATTAAAGGTTTTTGGCAGATAGTATCCAGACTATATTTTTCAGCTAATGAAATAGTAGTGCTTTGGCACACTTTAGAAAATTACTTTCGAAGGCAATCCAGACTACTTTAACCATAAGTAGATTACGTATCCAGTCCACATATCGCAAGAATCGGGTCTATGATAATGACTATTTCTACATTCCACTTAAATGCAATTTTTTGCCCTAATCATCATTTTGTTTCAACGCCTCCATTTCTCCTTCATTTGCACCTCTCTCTCTCTGGGGCGTGCGTGCACACACACCCCTATCCTGTGTATTGCCTTGTTTTACATCCTTTACTGTATTCACTCCTTCGTAAAGTCCTATCGTTAAATCCTAGGTTGGCAATCACAGGACAACTTCCTATACTGTTTTTTCCTGATCTAGAAAAGGAAAATCATCGCAGGCAATCATTTTTGTTATCTCTGTCTTTACTTTTTTACCAATCTCAGGAAGAGTCCGCCATAATTTTTTTGAGAACTTGAAGCGTTTCTCTCAGATTTTACTTCCATTTCTGTTACAAAAACAAAAGGAAACTTCAGTATTTTTGAAGTCCTACTTATATATCGCTTTATCCTTCAGTTCAAGATTGATGGCTAAAAGAAGAAATGGTTTTATACTTGCCCTTCTGTCTTTTATTTGCCCAATTATCGTTATTTTCTTTCTTTTACATCTGCTTTTATAGACTGATAATTTGACTCACACAAAATTGTTGCTTGGGCTACTGTTTAAGTAATTATTTTTATGCGAAGCCTAGTGGTATAAACTTTTTCCTGAACTTGTTATGCCGTAGTTGCTGATGAGCTATTGTTCAGAATACACAATATGATATTGGTTTGTTTTTTCTTAGTTTTTATAATTACAACTGTAAATTACATCACTAAAGTCATTGGTTGGTGATGAATCAAGTGTAATCAACCCAATGGTTGAAAGGTGAAGCAGTGTCCAATTAACTGTTTGATGTCTTCTCCTAAGAGCTTTTGCTATTTAAATAATTCATTTTCCCATGCACCATTCCCTTGTACTTTATTTGGATTTGGTGGTTGAGAAGAACTAGTGCCTTCACATCCTGGCTCTCTTCAAAAGCAATAACTAAGGGTGCAATTAATTCTAGTTATAACTCTATTTTGATTCTTGTGGTGCTCTTAGCAGTCAACACTTCCTGCTTTGAAAATTATAGCTCTTATTAGATTCACCAGACAATTAAAAATGCTTATTGTCGGAATGGTAAATTGTGTCACGATAGGAATTGCTAAAAGAGGAACTGATGAGGAGCTTCCAAGTCAGTCTCTCTCAAAGGAACCACCACGTACATGTCAAAAAATAAAAAGTAAAAAAGTAGTTGCTGCACTTGATTCAGATGTTCTGCTGCGACGTTCTGCTCGCCTCCGTGGACTGTCAAATAAAAGGGATGACAAATTGGATGGAAAGTTAAACTCGGTTGACTTTGACTACTACTTGGAGTAAGTTTGTGGGTTCTGTGTGCTAAATTATGCAAGTATATTTATGTTTGCCAGTTTCTGTTTTGAGCATAACTTCTTGGGATTATGTAGGAACATATGGAGGGAACTACCAGAGGATAAGAAAAGTTCATTTGCATACCTTGACTCCATGTGGTTTTATTTATACACAACCAAATTATTCAAGCCCAAGGTGTTGAGGTGGATTAAGGGGCTAGACATATTCTCGAAAAAATATGTTTTTGTTCCCATCGTTCTCTGGTATGTGTTTCTGATTTCTTTATCTGGTTATGCCAAAGTTGCATATAACTTTTTTGGTTGTGTTTTTTATACTGAGATGTTATTTATCAGGGATCATTGGTGTCTTTTGATCTTTTGCCATCTCGGTGAAAGTTTAGAGTCAGAATCCAAAACTCCCTGTATGTTGTTACTGGATTCACTGCATATGGCGGGACCCTCGCGATATGAACCTGAGATAAGAAAGTATTTTCCTTGATGAACATACTACCTTAGTATTTTTGTTTTTCTAGTTAATTTACTTGTATGCTTTGTTTTGTTTGATTTGTAGATTTGTTTTGGACATTTTCAAAAATGAAGAGAGGCTAGAGAGCCAGCAGCTGATTAGGAAAATCAAGTTATTGATTCCTAAGGTCACAATACTTTTCACTCATATTTCTGATGTTACTTACTAATTGTCTCTCATTTAGCATGACTTGAAAATTTTCAGGTACCGCAACAGTCAAATGGTACGGACTGCGGTAGATTTGCTTTGTACTACATTAGCCTTTTCCTAGAGAGCGCTCCAGAAAACTTTAGCATATCTGAAGGCTACCCTTACTTTGTGAGTCCTTTGTCAAACTATATCTATCATCTTTATATCAAGAAATCCTCTAATCCTCATAATTCTTTCTTCTTTGTAGATGAAGAAAGACTGGTTTACTCCTAACCAGTTAGAAAGCTTTTGGCTGGAATTGCCCACTCTGACCAAGGATTTTGAGGACATGAAGGACACAGCACTCTCTGGTAAAAGCTTCTCAGGTTCTGAGGATGCCATTATATTGGTATAGATATTGTTGGTAAGAAGTAAAATAGAGAGATATATTGATACTGTTGGAAGGACAAGTAACTATGGGTCATTGGTATATTTAAGGTCGTCTCTTTTGTTCTATTTTCGCTCTTTTTTTGGGTGCTTAAGGGAAAAAAATTCAAAATAAGGATTTCTACATTGTTTGCACTAGAAACAGAAAATAATTTGTATTAGTCTTTCTCAACTTTTGTTTGACCTTATAGCTAAATGCAAATTGAAGTGTGTGCATGTATGTGTTCAGGGTATTGCTAGTGTTTTGTGTTTTTCCAACCTACTGCATGGATGTAGTAAGTTAGAAATTTTTCATATTTTTCCCCTTTATTACTCATGTCAACACCTTTAAAATATATTAAAAGGACTTCTAAGTTAATTCTCTTTATTTTTTCCTCAATTCTCTTCTTCTTTCCAGCTTTGTTTCTTCTTCTTGTTCTCTCTATTCCAGCTTTCTATATCTTCCCTTGTGAACTTCCTCCAGTTATTCCCTTCTCTTCGTTCATCTTTTGATCGCTGGGTTTGCCAGAGAAAGAAACTGAGAAATTCCTCTTGTTTTTTAGGTTGGCATGTTACTCTTTATAGAAGAGAGGAAAGAAACCCAATTGTTTAATCTAGTGAAATCGAAATCTGGATTTTTATTTAATTTGTTATTAATCAAATGGGAATTATTCTTTTGCAAAGCTTCAGAAGAAAAGGACTTTTGATCCTGCCATTGTTGGCTCCTTTTGATGGGAGAACAAGGTGTGTCCTGTTATGAGGGAGGGTGGTTTGTTGGTTGTGTGGAGATGGTGGAGTTCATGGGATGAAGGAAGGGGTTCCATAATTTTTTTCTTTCTTTTATCAACCATCCGGTATACCAAGTTCATCTTGTTGGGTAGGTCTACTAAGGGGATAATCTGGTTTGAATACGGCTTGTGCCGGGATAAGTTATGCTGGGATTACCTATCATGGTATTATTTTTTATCCACTGTTTGGTATGTTATATTATCCATAATTTCTAAGAAGAAGGTATAAGTTATCCCGACACTAATTACCCTATCCTCTATAAGGTATAAGTTATCACGGTACTAATTTTAATCCCGGGATAACTTATACCAGGTTTGCTAACCAAACAAGTATTAAGGTGGTATTAAATTTTTATACCAGCACTATACCTTCTTATAAATCATACCAAACGATCCCTAAGAAGTTTTTCATTCCCAGATAATGAACCACTGATATAAGGTTAAGGGTGAAGGGATACCAATTTCTTCAAAGACCCAATACTAATCTTAGTTGAAAGATGTGTTTATTTATTTTCGTTTTTTTAAAAGCACCTCTTTGGTAGTTCTGCAATCTTTTGAGCATTGTATTGTTTCATTTTGAAAGAAGTATCTGCAGTTTTGTTATACAGTCAACCCCTCTATAATAGTTTCGTTTGTTCAGAAATTTTTTTGGCTGCTATAGTGAAGTGTTGTTATAGAGGACATATATTATAACATAATATAATATTTGATTCCGAGAGTAACTCGACTTTATAGTAAAGAGGCACCCATCAAGCCTACGGAATGCCCGGATACCGCTCATAAGCACGGTGCATAATACAACCCTGGGGAGACGGATAGCGCCATACGCTACAAAAACCCAAGCACGACTAAGGCGCAGTAAGTGACCTGCATCTCGCGATCCATCTTGCTCATATAACACCATCAGCTACACGGGATCACATACATGTGCGAATAATAAAGCCGTCTCACAGCCCAAATGGCACAATAGAGTATTACATGGAATAGCTGACGACGAGAATAGCATCCAACGCCCGAAGACTTATCTGTAAGCAACGGTATGCTTAACTAACACATTCGACATGATGTAGAGCACACATTGATGTTAGACCCACAAACAGACCTCAAGCTTTCAAGGGTCCACAATGGTCCTACTTATGACACACACGAGCAGCCGTCCAATCCGGGACAAACTCCCACACAGTCCACAACCTAAGGAATAGAGCGCCTTCCAAGTACAAATTCTCACATTAGCAATAGTACCAAAAATCTCCATACTTGGTTCCAGTCCTTAACAATCAAGTGACTAACATTTCACACTTATACCAATTTTCCAGTGGGATACGCCCCTATGACCTTCCGCACCAGGTAGCAAAGTCCGCACCTCCGCACCACCAACTGTTCTAATTCTATAAAGCCAACCAGTATTCCGCAAATCAATAAACAAAGCCTCTTACACATGACACCATTCCCAGGCGATTCTAGGATAATGTCAGCTTACTCTGAACATCTAAATCCTTCCCGGTTCATCCGAGCTCGTGACTTTCTTGTCAATACCGGACCGCAACCTTGATCCTCAACTTCCAATTTCCATGCCGCTCGTTGCACCTATGACGCTGCTATGCGGGAGTACAAGAATTCATCATAACCCCTGAACCACCAGTAAAATAAACACTTCATTAGCTAGAAACCTTTCACTTAACGCTTTTGAGAAGAACCGTTGCAACACGCAACTGTATTCCCGCAACCGTAGAAAATACAAACCTCAAGTCGTGGTCTAAACCGCCATAACTCTTTCGGGATGCAGCTACACATAATAGGCCATTATAATCAAATACCTCCAAATCAATCAAATTATGGTGGTTGTCAAGCCCGCACATACAACCACGAATCACCTGTGTAGCTTAACATACCGAAGGACTGATCATTGCCATAATTTTGCTGATTCAAACCATTACTAACCGACCCAACTTCTTCCAATTTACTGTTGACTTGCCTTGGAAATAATAGTAGCTCCATTAAATAACATAATGAACTCAATCGGCACTTATACCGAGTGACCCGAATTCGAGACCACATCGTCTCAATACCCATGAACCATCTCATACCCTCCTTATGCGCGCAATAGCATCCCCAACTGGTACACCCGTTTTGAAAGTTTTTCAATGAATAAGAAGTTATCCCTCTCTTTCCTCCAATGCCGAGCTGCAGACCCTATGATAACATAGAACACTCCAAGTCCCTCTCATAATCCAGTGCAAAACTCGATCCTTACCCACATAATGGACCCGAAATCCTTAGGCACTACACTTTAATTCTTGAATCCACTAGGACCGTTATTGAGAGTCACCCACTCTGACCTGGTCCCGAATATAACCACACTCCAACGCTCTGCGGCTCCAGCTCAAACCAGCAGCCCTAGCTTCTGTGCCCTAAGTAGTGCATCTGCGCTTCCGCTTCTGTGGGCTTCAAGCGCTTCTGCGCTCGCGCACCTGCCGACCATGTCCGCTTCTGTGGCCCAGGCCTTCTTGGCCAACCTCTGCTTCTGCGATATCTTCTCCGCATCTGCGACTTCGCAGGTGCGGAATTTTCCTCGTACCTGCGGTCCCAGACTTCCTCAGCGAAAATCGCACCTGCAATGGACTCTTCACACCTGCGTGACCGCACCTGCGGCCACTCCTTCCGTAGGTGCGATGTCACCAGACTTCAGCAGCATCAACAGGTCCTCAATTCCAAGTTTCAATCCGTTTTCAACTCATTTCAAACCCGAGGCCCCCAGGACCCCATCCAAACGTACTAATACATTACAAAACACAATACAGACTTAGTCGAAGCCTCGAATCATGACCAACAACATCAAAACTATGAATTAATGATTGAAACCTTCTTTAAACTTTCAAACATTCAAATTTCGCCGAACGCATCTGAACTACACTTAAACATCCCTGAATGTCGTCAAATTTTGCTTGCAAGTCACAAATCATGATACAAACCTATTCCAAGGCTCAGAACCTCAAACATATGTCGATAATATCAAAATCCACTTCAAACAAACTTATGAAATTCTAAAACCTTCAAAATGCCAACTTTCCATATTATGCGCCGAAATGCCACCGGATCACCCGATACTCAACCCAAACATACGCACAAGTCCGAAATCATCATACGAACCTATTGGAACCTTCAAATCCCGATATCAAGATTGTTTACTCAAAAGTCAAACTTTAGTAAACTCTTCCAATTTTAAGCTTCCGAATCGAAAATTTTCTATCCGAATCAACTCTGAACCTCCCGAAATTTAATTCCGACCACGCGTACAAGTCATAATACATTAAATGAAGCTATTCAAGGCCTCAAACTGCCGAACGATGCGCTAGAGAACAGGTCGGGTCGTTACAAAAAGTGTACCGGTAAACTAAATAAAATATTTTGATATTATTTTATGAACATATTCTTAAAAACTTTTAGACAATTTTAGGAAAATCAAATCTTTTTAACTAAATTAACTTGATTGATATTTTGTTAAAATTATTTCATATACACCAAATAATTACTCCTCCATTTCACTTTATATGACTTACTTTTTTTATTAGTCTATTTCAACCAAAATGATACGTTTCTGTGTTTGAAATAATTAAAGTTTAAATTTTTTATTTTAATCATCTACTCTTAATGAGAAGCTTTTATAGTAACCATATACCCAATTTTTGACCTTTGAACTTTTAAAACCACAAATTCTAAAAGTCGTCTTATATTTAAACCTTATGCCAAATTACGTCTTATAAATTTAAACAGAGGGAGTATCACATAAAATATTACAACAGATAATTGAAAGAAAGAAAATTTCACCGGCTAATTATTTTTAATAATCCAGAGCGAAAAACGAAACTCCTAACTCCTCAAATTTGTTAAATGATAATATTATATTAACTTCTGAATGCAAAACTAATACAGAATCAACAAATTATATTTAGGCAAAGGGTTAGCTGAAAATATTTCAACGAATTATATTTGCGCGGCAGAAGGGCACTACAATTTTGTGTCGGTTTCTTTCTTTTAGATTCTACAACCCACCTGTTTTGACTTTTTCTTTTTCTTTTCTTTCTTTCTTTCTTTCTTTCTTTTTCTCTTTTTCTCTTGTCCTTCTTTCTCTGTCTTTTCATATTTGTTTATATATTTATTCCCGTCAAAACAAACATTGAGAAGCAAGTTGTTTATATTTTGCTTCGTCTAAGCATTGTTGTAAGACCCTTAAATCTTTTACTTGTACCTACATTATTCTGATGTTTTGCAATTTCAATACTGAATATTCTCTAATCATTCCGGAATCCGGTGTCACAAGTACATGAGCATTTACTAGGAAGTAAAATAAAATACAATAACTGTCCGGAATACAAAATTTGGGCAGAAAAGATAATACAAGAACTCTGAAGGAAACTCTGCTGGCCACGGGTCGTATTACAGAGTGCAGCTCACCTAAATCTCCGCATGCGTACACGCCTCTGCCCTTACAAGGCCGCTAATCATAAATGCACCTGCACAAAAGTGTGCAGCAACTGTAGTATGAGTATGTAAATCAACGCATACCCAGTAAGTACCCCGCCTAACCTCGAAGAGGTAGTGACGAGGGGTTGACTTCGACGCTTACTGAGGGCCGACATTGTGATAATATGAAATTCTATTTAAGCATGATATACAACAATAAGACTCAGAACAAGAAATAACTGAACAAGTCCTCACCATATTTAAGAGCCTAAATTACTTTCTTTTTTTAAAACATATAATCATATAAATAATAAATTTATACCAATTATAAAAGGGCCTTCCAGTTCCGTTATCACACACAAATACCACCGTAGACATTCAGCCCGATCCAATATAAATGTAAATTGTGCACTGTCGAATGTCGAACGGCGCGAACCATAGATGCATCTATTACCCCGCTCGCGGATTATACATGTGACGCGGTCAAATATAAATTTAAGGAATTACCCCACTCGTGGATCATACTTGCGACACGGTTACACGTGAATTTCTTAAGTTATTATAGTATTCTTCCATTCTTTTCAAAATATGAAATTTCAATAAAAACTTTTAAGATCCCAATTTTTCCTCAATTTCAAATCCTTTCAAAATATTTAATAAGCAAACTCAATTCCGCTCCTTCTCAAGGCAAAGAATAAACATAAATCAATAACAATATCAACAAGGTATAGCTACGTACGGACACTTGTCACCTCGTGCATAGCCTCCACAAATAGAAGCACATAATAATTTAGTTCACCTATGGGGTTAATACCCTCTTATAAGGTTAGAAAGGAGACCTCGCTCCGAAATTCCATAACCGACTCCAACACCTTTCTAGCAGCTCGAACCGATGCACCCTTGGGATGCCCGGATTCCGAGAATTTTCGAAGATAAACTTTACTCATAACCTCACGAAATCAAATATATAATTTATTCTCAATTCCATGTCTAAATTCGCGGTCAAATTCTAAAAATACCAAATTCTAGGTTTTCTACAAAAACCCCACAATTTCTACAAATTTTCATGTTTAAATCCTTATATAAACTATGTATTTAACTTGTAATAAGTGGGAATCACTTACCTTGTGTTGTTTGAAGAAAATCCCTCCTTGAAGCTCTCCAAAATCGCCTCTACCAAGAGAAAAATGGAAGAAAAATGGGCCAAGTCCCGTCTTTAAAGAAACCTCACTGCCCAACCGATTTCCGCATCGCGGACCAACAACCGCTTCTGCGGTCCCCTTCCGCCTCTGCGCCCATTTCTTCACTTATGCGCCTGTGCAGATGCGGCCAAAAACACTGCATATGCGGTTCTTCCCCTGACTGCCCCGTTCCGCTTCTACGACTCCTAGGCCGCTTCTGCGGCTCCGCACCTGCGGCCAAAACCTCGCAGGTGCGGTTACACCAGATATCAGCTACCTCAATTCTTCTTCAAATTCCAAATTCGATCCATTAATCACCTGGAATCCACTCGAGGCCCCCGGGATCCCGTCCAATTATACCAATCAGTTCCAAAACATAACACGGACCTGCTCAAGGCCTTAATTCACATCAAACAACGCTAAAATCACGAATCGCACCCCAGTTCAAGCTTTATGAACTTTAGAACTTCAAACTTCTGCATTAGATGTCGAAACCTATCAAATCACGTCCGACTGACCTCAAATTTTGCACACAAGTTACATTCGAAATTACGGACCTACTCCAACTTCCGGAATCAGAATCCGACCCCGATATCAAAAAGTCCACTTGCGGTTAAACTTCTCAAAAACCTTCAAATTCCTAACTTTCGCCAAATGACCCCAAGATGACCTACAAACCTCCAAATCCATTTCTGGACGCGCTCCCAATACCAGAATCACCATACGGAGCTATTCCTATACTCGGAATTCCAAACGGACATCAATAACATTGAAATGTACTTCAACCCAAATTCATAAAATTCTTTCAAAATGCCTACCTTCCACAATAGGTGCCGAAACGCTCCCGGGCCATCCAAAACCTAATCCAGACATACGCCCAAGTCCAAAATCATCATACAAACCTGTGGGAACCTTCAACTCCCGATTCCGAGGTCGTTTACTCAAAATAAACCATTGGTCAGATTCTTCCAACTTTAAGCTTCCGAAATGAGAATTCTCTTTCCAAATCCACTCTGAACTTCCCGTTTTAATTTCGACCTCGCTTACAAGTCATAATACCTGAAATGAAGCTTCTCATGGCCTCAAACCACTGAACGATGCTCTAGAGCTAAAAATGACCGGTCGGGTCGTTACATTCTCCCCCACTTAAACATACGTTCGTCCTCGAACGTGCTAAGAACTGCTCCGGAGTTGTCCAAAATCTCTGTTTAACACCTCGTGCACCTACATGTGCTACCACAATCTAGTTGAGCATATCATCCCAAGTAAACCTGCATATCTTTCCTTTTATTTAGTCAAATAAGCCTTAGAGCCAAATTCCAATATTTAAAATCCTCTACCAGGTCTGTCTCCAGCACACGAATATCGTACCCATAAATACCCGATGTGCCAATACATGATCGTATACCTTTTCTGAATCGACACCAAGCACTGCTTAATTCACCTGACCATAATAACACTCTCTGGCAATAATAATCACAATTCCACGAATCTGATGCCCATAACACACCTTATGACACATAGAAGTCTTGTTCCAACTCTTGCAGTACTGCCACGACGGAAGAGATGTGTAGAAATTCACAACTAACTGCCGAGTCAACAAATTATTCAGTCTCTCCTCCTGATAAGAAGCATTACCTCATTATGAACCAAATAACGATATTTGTGCTCAAATATGCCGCATATAAATCCGATCACACTGGTCCCAAGTCCAATAATCTCCTCTCACCCAGTGCAGGCTGCTCAGGCAATAAGCCATCCCATATACTGCCAAAAGTCTCATATGATACAGAGCCCACATTCACATTTAGATACATCTACGGGACTTAAATCGATTCCGATCATATCCCATATGGCCAATAATATTTCAGGGGTCCACAATACCCCTTTTTCCCATATCGCACAAGAACAACCGTCAAATTCAGGACAAACTTCCACAGTCCACAACCGAACGAACCAAGCGCTCCCCAGTCATAAATTCTCACATTAGCGATCGTACCAAAATCTCCATACTTGGTTTCAACCTTTAATCAATTAAGTGACTACATGTCACACTTATATAATCTTCCCGTGGAACACGCTCCCAAGACCTTCCGCACTAGGTAACAAATCTGCACATCCATACCACCAGCCATACTAATGTTGTAAAGAATAACAAGGATCTTTCAATCATAACACAAATCCCCTTACACAAGACACCGATCTCAGGTGACGCTAAAGACAATACCAACTTACTTTAACATCTGAATCCCTTCCTTCTCACCCAAGCTCGTAACGTTCTTGCCTACAGCGAACCGCAAACTTAATCCTCCGCTTCCAATTCCCATGATGTTTTTCACTACACCTAACATGCCAATACACAAGAATACAATAATTCTGTCATAACTCTTGGACCACTAATAGAATAAACACTCCAGCATATATTACTTAACGCGCTTAAGGAGAACCATTGCAACACGTGACTGAATAACCATAACTGCAGAAAATACGAACCTTGAGTTGTGGTCTAACCCACCATAATTCTTCCGTGATCCATCTACACATAACATGCCATGATACTCAAATTCCTCCATACAAAATCAATTACGGCGGGCGTCAAGCCTCGCACATACTGCCACAAATCACATGTATAACTTAACACGCTGAAAGAACTGATCATTGCCACCATCATGTCAATCCAACCATCGCCAACCGATCCGACTTCTTCTAATTTACTCTGCACCTACCTTAGGAATAGTAGTAGCTCCATTCAAACATAACGAGCTCAAATCCGCACTCATCTTGAGTGACCTTATTTCATGAGGCCACTCTGTCTCTAAAACCCACGAACCATCTCATACCCTCCTTGTGCGACACTAGCATCTTCAACTAGTACACTTATTCTGATAAATGCCTCCATAGATCCAAAGTTACCTTCCCCCATTCCTCCAATTCTACATCGTAGACCAAATATAACATGGAACACTCCAATCCCCTTTCATAACCCACTGCAAAAGCTCAATACTTAACCACACAACAGACTTGAAATCTTTGGGCACCACACTTTAACTTTTTAATCTTCTAGACCGTTGATGAGAGTCACCCACTCTGACTTGGTTCCGAATATAATCAAACTCCAAGGCCCTGCTAACACATAAACACCCTCTCAAAGAAGCACCCCAATTGCCTTCCTTGTAACTCACCTCTACACGAAGCATAAATCATGAGTCTCCCCAGCCCGAACATGAATCGATAAAGCCAATAATAACGCACAATCCTCAAACCCTTTGCTCAAATTACCACTGATGTTCTTTTTCCTAAGTCGTAATAACCTATCAATATGCCCATAACCATAAATCTAACAAGCAGAACCATATGATCCAATCGTAAGCGGTGGGGCTCTCCAGCTTAGTTTGAAGCTACCACTGCATAACTTCGAAACCCATCAAGATTCCTTATCCCCCTTTGACATGATCCTGCATAATTAACCCTCCAAATTTCTCGAAACCTTTATGTTAAACACTTCATGAACACTTTGAATCCTTAGCCACATGCACATACTCGACCTCTTACCAGATAAACAATAGAATCCTTCGTAGAAGCTTCATCAACACTACACAACCGCTAACCTTCTCACATGAGATAACCCCCCTGTGGAAACTCCATGCCGCCATCATCCAACGACCTTGCACTGGGTGCAATTACTACGAAACCAACTGCACAATCCGTTGACTCCTCATGGACATCAATTAAAGGTGAGACAATACGTTCAAATCCAAAGTCATGTTGTATCCTTCTTCATACCAAGCAACTCTTTTTTGTCGTATCCCATCTCTCGCCGCATAATATCCAATATTCAAAATTAAATCTGTCGACCTAGTCATTGTCCACCATGAATCCCGAATCACTCTAAACATTTCCCAAGGCGTGTAGTCATCCTTCCACAGAACCCATATGCTACTCTGCCACTCTCTCACTTTGGTCAAACTCACTCCTTTAAGCAACTACTCGACTTCTGCTTCTCACACTTGGCCTTATAGAAGTTTATCCACCGCAAGACACCCCCCACATGTCCTTCATCATCCTTCGCTGCTCAGTTGTTTCCTTAAGTCAAGACCCATCTCTGTGGCACTTGAACTAATAGACTGCTACCAACTTTAAATCCTCTCCGAAGATCATCTTCCTTGAGCCGAAATTGCTACACTCCACTACTTCTGACAACCGCTTCCCCGGCACCATCTCACACTACTCTGCCTCGAAGGCAAATTTATGAATATCTTAACACTGGCGAACCTTAATGCGTTCAACAAGGATGACGACACCACATCCCAGAGGAAAATTTCCACCACGCTCAAAAATGCCAAGTTTCGTTACTCCATCAACTCACACCTGAACATTCATAGTCCGATTGTGTTTCCTCCGCCGGAAATGAAATATTGAATCTTTGAATCACGTACTGAGTAAACCTCCTTCCAAGTCATTTACTGCTTCGACGCTTAGACAAGCATCCTACCACTACACCAACATTGTGCGATAGCAACGCATGAACCATCATAACAATCATTTCCAAATCTCCAAAACCTTTGGTAGTACTGATACTGAGCTGAAACGACAGTATGACCTTCCGCAAGGCAATGACAATAGTCCAATCAAATACGCAGGGAGAAACATCCTGCACTACATTTGTAGTACCATTACAATTCCTCGATTCCTGATTTATAACAAGCGCTTCGCGTCGCATAATATTGAATAGGAAAGAAATGAAGGCATAAGCCTCAAAGGGATCAAGTCGCACAATGAGGAATAAAGAAGGGAAGTGCTCCTAACATCCTTGTAGCCTCTCGAAGATAAGTACATACGTCTCCGTACCGATCCACAAGACTCTACTAGACTTGCTCATGACTCGTGAGACCTATGTGAACCTAGTTCTCTGATACCATGTTGTCACGACCCAAAATCCGTTAAAGGTCGTGATGGCGTCGGATACCACTGTCAGGCAAGCCAACACTAAACAATTAATTAAATTCTCATTTTAATATTTTTGAAATCATAAATTTCCTTTAGCTTAACTATTAAAGATGAACTTTACAGAATAATAATGATGTTTTCCAATTTCAATACTGAATATCCCCTAATCATCCCGAAACCCGGTATCACAAGTACATGAGCATTTACTAGGAAGTAAAATAAAATACAATAACTGTCCGGAATACAAAATTTGGGAAGAAAAGAAAATACAAAAACTCTGAAGGAGACTCTGCTAGCCACGGGTCGTATTATGAAGTGCATCTCACCTAAGTCTCTGCATGTGTACACGCCTCTGCCCTTACAAAACCGCTAATCATAAATGCACCTGCAACTGTAGTATGAGTACATAAATCAACGTGTATCCAGTAAGTACCCCGCCTAACCTCGAAGAGGTAGTGACGAGGAGTTGACTTCGACGCTTACTAAGGGCCAACATTGTGATAATATGAAATTCTAATTAAGCATGATATACAACAATAAGACTCAGAACAAGAAATAACACAAGTCTTCACCATATTTAAGAGCCTAAATTACTTTCTTCTTTTAAAACATATAATCACACAAATAATGAATTTATACCAATTATAGAATGGCCTTCCAGTTACGTTATCACGCAAAAATACCACCGAGAACGTTCGGCCCGATCCAATATAAATGTAAATGGTGCACTGTCGAAGGTCGAACGACATGAATCATAGATGCATCTATTACCCCGCTTGCAGATCATACGACGTGGTCAAATATAAATTTAAGGAATTGCCCCGCGCGGATCATAGTTGCGACGGGATTACACATAGATTTCTTAAGTTATTATAGTATTCTTCCATTCTTTTCAAAATATGAAATTTCAATGAAAACTTTTAAGATCCCAATTTTTCCTCAATTTCAACTCCTTTCAAAATATTTAATAAGTAAACTCAATCCCGCTCCTTCTCAAGGCAAACAGTAAACATAAATCAATAACAATACTAACAAGGCATGATGTAAGCCTAAAACTACCCGGACATAGGCATAGCTAGTAGCTACGTACGATCTCTCCTCACCTCGTGCATACGTAGCCCCCACAAATAGAAGCACATAATAATTTAGTTTGCCTATGGGTATAACTCCCTCTTATAAGGTTAGAAAGAAGATTTACCTTGCTCCGAAATTCCATAACCGGCCCCAACACCTTTCTAGCAGCTCGAACCGATGCCTATCGCTCCAAAACTAGCCAATAAACGTGCAAATCCATAAATACAAACTCTAATACTTATTATAATCCAATTTATAAAAATTCCTAACTCCGCTCGAAAAGTCGATACTATCACCCTCAGGCCCACGTGCCCCGATTTTAAAAATTTTTGAAGATAAATTTTACTCATAATCTCACGACTCAAATATATAATTTATTCCCAATTCCATGTCTAAATTCGTGGTCAAATTCCAAAAATACCAAATTCTAGGTTTCCTACCAAAACCCCACAATTTCCACAAATTTTCATGTTTAAATCCTTATACAAACCATGTATTTAACTTGTAATAAGTGGGAATCACTTACCTTGTGTTGTTTGAAGAAAATCCCTCCTTGAAGCTCTCCAAAATCGCCTCCACCAAGTGAAAAATGGAAGAAAAATGAATCAAGTCCCGCCTTTAAAGAAACCTCACTGCCCAGTCGATTTTCGCATCTGCGGACCAACAGCCGCTTCTGAGGCTTCGCAGGGGCGGTTAAAATCCCGCTCCTGTGGTCCCCTTCCACCTCTGCGCCCATTTCTTCGCTTCTGCGCCGGCGCAGTTGCAGCCAAAAATTCCGCACATGCGGTCCTTCCCCTGATTGTCCCGCTCTGCTTCTACGACTCCTAAGCCGCTTCTGCGGCTCCGCACCTGCGGCCAAAACCTCGCAGGTGCGGTTACACCAGATATCAGCTGCCTCAGTTCTTCTTCAAATTCTAAATTCGATCCATTAACCACCCGAGGCCCCCGGACCTCGCCCAATTATACCAATAAGTTCCAAAACATAACACAGACCTGCTCGAGGCCTTATATCACATCAAACAACGCCGAAATGACGAATCGCACCCCAGTTCAAGCTTTATGAACTTTAGAACTTCAAACTTCTGCATTTGATGCCAAAACCTATCAAATCACGTCCGGCTGACCTCAAATTTTGCACACAAGTCACATTTGACATTACAGACCTATTCCAACTTTCGGAATCGGAATCGGAATCCGACCCCGATATAAAAAATTCGACTTCCGGTCAAACTTCTCAAAAATCTTCAAATTCCTAATTTTCGCAAAATGACCCCAAAATCACCTACGAACCTCCAAATCCACTTCCGGACGCGCTCCCAATACCATATCACTATACGGAGTTATTCCAAAACTCGAAATCCCAAACGGACATCAATAACATTGAAATGCACTTCAACTCAAATTCATAAAATTCTTCAAAATGCCAACCTTCACAATATGCGCCGAAACACTCCCGGGCTATCCAAAACCCGATCCGGACATCGCCCAAGTCCAAAATCATCATACGAACCTGTGGGAACCTTCAATTCCCGATTCCGAGGCCGTATACCTAAAATCAACCCTTGGTCAGATTCTTCCAACTTTAAGCTTCCGAAATGAGAATTCTCTTTTCAAATTCACTCTGAACTTCCCGAATTTCAGTTCCGACCACGCTTACAAATCATAATACTTTAAGTGAATCTTCTCATGGTCTCAAACCACCGAACGACGTGCTAGAGCTCAAAACGATCGGTCGGATCGTTACAGATGCCTATGCTATGATATGGAACTCATGCATTTCAAAATTATTGACATTCATAAACATGCAAGTTGGATTTTTTTTCATTGATAATTGTCCTTATTATTTTTAATTCATTTATTTTCTTCTTTAAGTTTTTATCATATCAAATTTATTAAAGCTTGAATCTTTTGGCACTTTGACATAACCGGAAGCAACTTTTTATATGTGAATGAATTAAATAAGCTCTAACAAAAGGTTCTATTTTGAGTTTGTCTCCAATAGGAAATCCATAGCACTGCATAAAAACACACTCCATCTATATCTATTTATATGACTATCTTTCTATTTTAGAAAATACCCAAATGCTAGACACCATTCCATTGGTAAGTTATTCTACTTGTTGTGTTTCGTGACTTTTATATTTTTTTATTGAGAGTTTGATATAATCGATAGATTTCAAAGCTTCAAACTCCTTTAGATTCTACTTCTAGCTCTCCCTCGCTAAGTTTTTTCAAAGTAACCCTTAGAATTTATAACTTTAAACATGTAATGACATTTTTGTGATAATAAGAGCATGATAATGAAGGCAAAATAAAGTGCATAACGTTTAAAAATTTTCAAATATAAAAATGTGTCGTTCTTTCTTAAAGATTCTACTAACTTTTCAAAAGCAAGGAACCCGTAGAAATCAGCTGCTAGATAGTTGAACTTTTGATGTCGCATCAATGCCAAAACGGGTATATATAGGATTTGTTGAGCTCTGTCTAGTCAAGTCCATTTTCTATTGCTTCTGGAGGAAGTTCATTGAGATCAAATGAATGCACTCTTCGATCACTCTTTTCAACATGTAATTTGTTTTGAGAAACAACATTTTTGTGCAGCTTGTTGTGCTTATTATTTGGCCCTAAGCTATCCGGACGAGACCACAAAACTTGGGACGGAGGAAGTATCATTTTTTCTGTATAGGAAGATTTGCGAATAATGTGACCGTAACCCATCTTCCCTCTTTTTCCACTACTACCCCACCTTGGTAAAACATCTTTCGGACCGTGATCCTCTAGTACTTTGCAAGAGGGTACCTGTTCCATATCAGACACAGTAGACGAGGAGACAGAGACAGATTCAGAATTTAAATTCGATGAGAGACGAAGTTTTGGATTTTTTCTACCCCTTGTCTTGTGCAAATGGATTCTTTTGTGCCCTCCTAAAGCTTTCCCATTGCTGAACTCTTTCTTACAATAAGGACACACGTGGCGTTTCATGATCTTCCCCTCCTCTATCTCTATTGGCCTCTTCAACTTCATGTCCAACTCCTTCTACTCTGACCTTCAAATGGAAATACCAAAGAGAAATAATAAACTTGTAATTGTTTTATAAGAGTTATATAAGACATTAACACAAGAGAGAAATTAAAGCATATGAAAAGTTAGAAAAGACGGCAGAAGATAATAAACCTGGAGTTAATCTTAAGTTTTTCTCTACTTTGCTAGAACCTCTCAGAGCTGGACATTATTTGAGTGAAAAAATAAAAGCTACCAAGTATATAAGAAGGAAGAAAATATAATGAAGAGATAACAATAATCTAGAAAATTAGGAAGCATTAAGTTGATGTTACTAATTAACCAGAAATGATAACGGATTTTACAATGCATGCAATCTTTAATGGGAATAATATTCCTTGAAGTCTTAATTTTAAAACTATCTGACTAAAACTCTAGTTTTCGATTTTGTAAATTTTGGGTTTAATTAAGTCTCTACTTTCATGAAGAAAAAAAAGTTTCTACTGTCACTTCTTTTATGTTTATCTCAAAAAAATGGTTATTAAAAAAAAATGATGCTTCTGCGAAAGTAATTAATTGTTATAGAATCTCAGGTGTCAAAGTGTGGATTTCATATAGTAAAATCAAATGCCGTACTATATAACGTACGAAATATAGTAAATATCGTAAAGGCAAAACCGATCAAAAATGCTCTCTTATGGATAACGTTTATTCTCTTTCAATCAATAAAATGAAAATTGGGGAGGAGAAAAAGAGGTATTTAGTAGCAATTTCTTATTCTATTTTCTGAATTGAAATTAAATTAGTTATTAGTTTGACAGATAGAACCATGTAAGGCTTATGGATTAGTTGCTTACATGGTTAAATTTGTCAGCACGTATAACCAATGCCATATGCATGTGAATTTTTGTTTTATAGTGATTGTTTGACATAGCAGTATATATCAAATAATTTGAAATTTTGACTTACATACTCTGATATTCATGATAAATTACCACGTAAGCTTATGGCATAGTTGCATTTATGGTTAAATTGTCAGCATAACCAATGTCATACATACAACTTTAAATGAGTTCATATCATGATTAATAACATATCAGTATATTTCAGTTGATTTAATTTATATACGTGAGTTAATTAATATACGGGAATTTGACATACTCGTGAGAAATTAGTTTATATGAATGGTCAAACAGAGACTTACTATCAAAAGAAAAAGCACAGATGTAATTAATTACTACAAATTTAGTAGGCAATCTCGTATCCTATTTTTGAATTGTGAAATATAATAAATTCTTTAGTTTGACAGATAGAACCAATGTCATCATACATGCACTTGTAAAGTAGTTATATCGTAATAAATTATTATTGGAAAACTTACGTTGTATAGTCGTCTTAAAAAATAATAGTCGGATTTTCTTTATATATATATATATATATATTATACATAATTACTGTATATAAAATATATATTTGATTAGCAGTTATAATTATTTTACACCAACTGGCCCTTGATTATTTGGCATATTGGATTACCATATCAAATTTGGAATGAAAATAATATAAATAAAAATATTAAGGAAATTTTACATCCTATAACTAAATAGTGAACCCTATTTATTATAAACCAAAACACTTTGAAAATTTATTATTTATATTTTATAACAAAATGCAAATATATACAACTGATTCATCAACTCTCTCTCTTCTCCCTCAATTCTCTCTCTTTTCCTTCTATCTTCGGCAAGGCCGTCATCTTCTCCAGCGACCCACCGCCATAGCCAGATCTATTCAGATTTTTGGCAACTTTCTTCATATTTCTTTCTTCTCCGACGACTGTGCTTCAGATTTTCAAAAGCTCAATCCGTATCCATGGCCAGATCGGTTCTCCTACTCCCTCTTCCACCATCGGGAGTCTGTCATGTCCATCGCACCTCCCACTCTTACCTCGACGGAGAGAATAGATCCGAACTTTCCGGCGCTGATGAATTTACATCTAGCTCTAGTAGCTCGGTGAAGAGAATATCTGAAACTTTTGGTAGATACAATGTGATAATGTATTCTCAGATTTGGCCGGATTTTTGTTCTTCTCCACTTTTAATTTTTATACAATGTATGTAGTATTTTGCTTGGCCGGAAGATGCCTTCTCTGACGAACTTTCTTCTTGCATTTTCTATTGATTCACATACAATGGTACAATACATTATATTATATACAAATACACTCAAATACATTGTATTATGTATAAATACATTATTTTTGTATGTATTTATGTATTTCGAAGGTTATTTTTATGGAAGATCCATATTTTTTTTGAATTTTTATTGTTTGAATACAACCAATTATCATTGTTTTGTGATTTTTTGTTGTTTGGATATAGTCGAATTGAATACGATGTAAAATAGTTAAGAATGAATATAATTGAATATAGTGTATACATTTCGAATTGAATAGAGCGGTATACACCCTATTTCTTGGTTTTTGTTGTTTGAATACAACTGAATTCAATATAGTGAAATTGAATACAATTAAATATTGCGCTTTATAAATACAGTCCCGTGAATATATGGAATACATAATTAAATAGTTGTAGCCCATATTTTTAGGCGGATTACCTTACTGTATTTATAAATATAGTCGCGCAAATACATGAAATACAGAATTAAACAGTTGTAATCCCTATTTTTTAGGCGGATTACCTTACTGTATTTATAAATGGTAAAGTGTCAAAATACCCATTTACTATCGAAAATTGTTTAAAGTTACCCTCTGTTATACTAATCAGTACATATACCCCTATTGTCTTACTATTGGATAAATATACCCCAAGTTAATGGAGAGGCCATGTGGCATCCATTTAAGCTACTTGATCTATCCGGGTTTATTAGTACACTAACCCGAGCCAATACCCGGTAACCACCCTAAAAATTAAACCCTTATTCAACCACTTTAAAGTCTGAACCTAAACCCTAAACCCTATCTGCGCGTCTAGTGAGAGAAGCTCTGGCGATTTTTAGGCTATTCGAGGCGACTAGAGAGAGAAGCTCTTCCATGGTCGTGTCGGCCACTGCCCAACCTTTAGTGGAGGTTGGGCAGTCGTCTTCCAACCCTAAACCACTCCCCCAAACACCTGCTAACCCTATAACAATTCAAAACTTCCAAAACTACTCCAGCCCCAAACATTAAATGCTCCCATGCACGTAAATACCATAAACCTAAAACCAATCGAGTTTTTACATGGATAACCAATGGTGAGATGGAAGAAATCAGAGGTTAAACACTCTATTCTGCGGCAAGGACTCCATCTAGCAGTTCTGGGAAATTTTTCATATGGAAAACCAATTATTCAAGAGTTGAGGAAGTCTATCCCAATCCAGTGTGAGCTTAAAAGATCATGTTTGATAGGTTTGATTGAGGACACACATGTTTTGATCAATTATCGTTGATGAAGGACTATATTCACTTGTTGTCAAAGCCAGCATTTTATTTGAAGGCTCAAGGGGAAATTTGGCAGATGAGATGCACAAGATGGAGTCCATGGTGGTCTCCAGATGTTGAAACACCTATTGCAATTGCTTGGATTTCTTTCCAGGATCTCCCTCCTAATTTCTTTAGTAAGGACATTGTGTTCTCCTTATCTAATGTAGTAGGTAGGACATTACATATTGATTTGGCTACACAAAATAGTACAAGACCTAGTTATGCTAAGGTCAAAGTGGAAGTTAACCTACTTGCTACACTGCCTCAAGGAATCAAGATAATCGAGGAACCTGATGAAACTGGACCTGAGGATTCTAAATGGACTGCAAGACATGTAAGAAACAAGGCCACAATGAAGGGGAATTCTGGGTAATTCACCCATAATTGCACAAAAAATTTAATGATGAAGGTGATGCTCAAGGCAAGGAGAAGGTAGTGGTGGTGCATAGTGATGTAATAGGGACTGCTGCTAACACTTCTAAGGTGTTGTCGAGTGGAAGAGTATTGGGGAAACCTATCCCTAATCCAGCAAAGCAGGAATGGATGCAAAGAAGAAATAATAGATATCAAAGAGACAAAAATGGCCACATTATTGAAGCTGCTAGTGAGAAAGAATGTGACAAAGTAAAAGGAAAAGCCAGAGAAGATGGAGTTGCTACTAAGAACTCTTTTGATGTTCTGGAGGTTGATGAATCAGGCAAGCCAATTTTGAGAATCACTGAAGGCAAGGGTGAAGAAAATAGCAAGGACAAAAAGCAAGATAAAGGTAAGAAGCAAGCAAATAAAGAGTAGGAGAAGGAAAATTTGAAGAATTCCGAAAATCCTAGTTATACTCCTAATGGCAGTGGGAGTAGGGGCAACTGGGAAGGAAGGAATCCCAAATCCTAAGGGAGAAGGGATTAATCAGCTCCAAGACCTGATACGCGTGAAGAAAGAAACTATGGAAAAGGTTCTTGAAAAGGAAAAGAGTGGGAATCCTTGTCCCACTCCTACTAGGAAAGTATCTAAAGCAGTTATAAAAGGAGTTGGAGATGGAATTGTTAATGGTTTGGATGGTTCAGCTCCTAGACCTTCTGTCAATAGGGGTGGTGAAGAAATTATGAAGGAAAGGACAGTGGACTGGGTGACTAGAAGGTTCAATGCAGCTCGTGAAGACATTCATGTCACAACTAATTACTCATGTCAAGAAATTCCTACGCAAACAGTTGGTGATAGTTCACAAGGTTTGACAACTTCTGAGACCTTAACTGATGCAAGGAAGACTTGGGGTGAAGAAGTTGAGGAACTGGAGAACACAAATGTAAGAGAATTGAATAACAAAAGCAATGCTCAAGCTGGAAATTTACAAAACCTAAAAGAAAGAGGTTTGGAAACCCTAGCTACAGTAAACCCTAACCCTAACTGCCCATAAATTAAGGTTGAGGGTAGTTCGAGTTCTAAGGTTAAGCATTCAAATCCATCAATTGGAGGTGATAGATGATTATCAAAGTAATCTAGAAAACAAGGTGGACCATCTCAACTATCATTGATCAAGAAGAAGGCAATGAAACAGTAAACACTAGCAAAACTAGGGAAGTTTTGGCCTTTATTGATGGTGTTCCAGTGTATGCATTGGAGAAGAGACTTGATGAGGATGTTACTGAAGTTTAGGGATGATACAATGGGTTCAGACCAAAAAACAGGCAATGGGAAGGGATGTGATCCTAATGGAACAATGTTTTCTGGGCAGACTACTACAGTGTTTCTTGGACTGGGCAGTGTTTATGAATTGCAATTCAATGATTCAAGTTGTTGTGTCTTCAATGGAGAATAACAAGGGGAATGTAGAGCTGGAATAATAGGTTAAGGAACAAGTTGAGCAAGCAATTATCCCAAGATTTGCTGGAGAAGTAGAGGCAGTTCTAATGCCTCGTGAATCCGGCCCTGGTCAGATCATGCAATTACAAGTTAATGTACCATCGAAGACTCCATTACAGAACCTACATGATATAGTCACACATAATGTTGTACCAGTTGAAGGATAAATAATAAGGCATCATTCGTTTGAGGAAGAAGAAGATAATGAATCTACTACTAGCAATTTCAAACAAGTCATGAGAGAGGCAGATCTATCTCCTAGAGCTAGTGCAAAGGGAGGTAAGAAGACAAAGAAACAACCACAATCCAAGGAGACTCAACAACCTTTAAGAATCATGCCCAGGAGGGCAATCTCTCAATCTAAATGATGATCAAGACACTTATTTGGAACATTAGGTCTGTGAACACTCAGCAGGACTTTCCTAGAGTGATCAACATGCATAGGGAGCACAATTTATTTGTAATTGCATTGATGGAACCATTTCAAAAGAAGGGATTCATTAATAGATATAGAAGGAGGTTGAATTGGAGACTGCTTATTCAAACATTAATGGGAAAATATGTATGTTGCTTGATGCAGTGGTGGAATGGGAACTAGTTGAGGATATTGAGCAACAAGTGACTGTGAAAGTATTTCACCATGGCCTGGGGCAGTACATGATGATGACATTTGTTTATGCAAAATGTTCAGTCTTAGAAAGGTTGGAATTGTGGGATCATTTGTATTACTTAGCAAGTGATATGGATATGCCTTGGCTTGTAGGGGGGATTTTAATATGGTGTTGCATGAAGATGAGAAGATAGGGGGATTGCCGGTACACGCTCCTGAGTATGAGGACTTTGCCTTTTGTATCAACTCTTGTGGTTTGTGTGATCAAGGGTACAAAGGGAGTCCATTTACATGGTGGAATGGGAGACCTAATGCAAAGTGCATATTCAAAAGATTGGATAGAATTTTGGTGAATTTTCCATTTCAGAACATGTTGCCAACCATTGAAGTGGAGCACCTAATCAGAACTGGATCAGACCATGCACTCTTGCTCATGACATGTGGGGAGCAGACTGCCAACTTTGTCAAGCCATTCAGGTTCTTGAATTTTTGGGCCAAGCATGCTACATTCATGGATGTGCTGAAGCAGAATTGGGAAGCTGATTTCATTGGGATACTTTCTTGATGTTCAAACAGAAGCTCAAGAAGGTGAAGGCAGCTCTATCAATATGGAGTAGGGAAATATTTGGTGATATTTTCAGGCAGTTGGATATCTTGGAAGATATTGTTAGTGTGAAGGAGATGTTGTTTGAGGAGGAGCCTACTATATAGAATAATATTGTTCTTCAAAAAGCTCAATCAAAATTGAAGAAGTATTTGAGCAATGAAGAGCAATATTGGAAGCAAAAAGCTGGAATGACATGGTTTGCTGAGGGTGATAGGAATACATGTTTCTTCCACAATCATGTCAATGGTAAGAGGAAGAAGTTGCAATTGAAGAGGATTCAAACTGGAAATGGGGTGTGGATTGAAGATCAAGATCAATTGGCTAGTGCGGTAGTAGATTTATATCAAAGTCAGTTCACAACTGAAGGTGACACTACTGATTTCTCATTGCTAGACAATGTACCTTCTATGGTGACATTGGAGCAGAATGTGGAGTTGAGTAGATTGCCAACACTAGAAGAAGTTAAGGCAACAATTTTTAAGCTTAGTGGTGTGAGTGCTAGTGGCCATGTAGGATTTATTGGCCTACTCTATCAAACATGATGGGATGTTATTGGTACTGATATACACAACATGGTTCTACACTTCTATGGATGAGCTGCATTGCCTAAGGCTATCACTCACACTAATCTAGTATTGCTTCCAAAGAAGCTTATAGTGGAGACTTTTTCTAACATAAGACCTATTAGTTTGAGTTACTTCATCAATAAGGTCTTGTTTAAAGTGGTACATGATAGATTGGAGGGATTTCTGTTTGCTTAATATCTCCTAATAAATCTGGATTTGTGAAAGGGAGGAGTATATTTGAAAGCATTCTCCTCATTCAAGAGATTGTGACTGATATAAGATTGAAAGTAGCAAATGTGGTTATTAAGCTTGATATGGCCAAGGCCTATGATAGCGTTTCATGGAAATACTTGTTACATATTCTAAGGAAGATGGTATTTTCAGAACATTTCATCAACATGGTGTGGAATTTGGTGTCAAATAATTGGTATTCAATGTTGGTGAATGGGCAGTCTTTAGGGTTCTACAGGTCTACAAGGGGTGTGAAGCAAGGGGATCCTCTATCTCCAACCTTGTTCATATTTTCAGCTGTGGTACTCTCTAGATCATTGAATAAGCTCTTTGAAGATAAAACATTTGTGGTATTTGGGATGCCTAAGTGGACTGATCCTCTAAACCACTTGGCATATGATGATGATACCATTATATTTGCATCTGCTTATCCTACATCTTTGAGCAAGATCATGGCAGTTTGGGGAGCTATGAGAGGGTATCAGGGCAGATGATCAATAAAGCTAAGAGTTCCTACTACATGCATGCTATGGTAGCTCATGGATTATTTCAAGCAGTTGGTGATATCACTGGATTTGCAAGAGGTAAATTCCCCTTCACATACCTTCCCCTTCACATACCTTGGCTGCCCTATTTTCTATACTAGGAGGAGAAAGGAGTATTATGAAGATCTTATCAAGAAAGTGATGGCAAAACTACACTCATGGAAAGGCAAGTTACTCTCATTTGGTGGAAAAGCAACACTCATCTCTAGTGTGTTGCAAAGAATGCCGGTTCATATGCTATTAGTTTTGGATCCACCAAACAACATTATGGAGCACCTTTATAAGCTATTTGCCAGATTCTTTTGGAGCACAAAGGAAGAAGGTAGGAGCAGGCATTGGTCTTCTTCGCAAAGTCTTTGTCTTCCTAAAGAGGAGGGGGGTCTAGGTTTTAGGTCCCTTCATTATGTTTCAAGGGCATTGTTTGCTAAGTTATGGTGGAGATTTAGGACTACAAAGTCTTTGTGGTCCAACTTTATGTGGAACAAGTAATGCAAGAAGGAGTTACCCATAGTTTTTCAATTTAAAGAGGGGTCTCATGTTTGGAGACAAATGTTGAATGCTAAGGAAGATGTTGAACATGAGATTCTATGGGAGATGAAGAGTGGAACAACAAACATATGGCATGAAAACTGGACTGGATTGGGAGCTCTATATCATGTACTACCTGAAGATTTTCCAATCAATGAGGACCTTCAAGAAGTGGCAGAATTGAGGCAAGGAGAAGCATGGAATAATCAGCTGCTTGACCAAAGTTTCACTGAAGAAATTGCTGATCATATTGGGTCCAATGTGCACTATTGAGGTTTTAGACGTCAATACCATACAAGAAGACATGTTAATTTGTGTGGTATCTATTTTTTCGAGTGTTGTCTCTCTAGAAGAACCCGGTTCTTCTTAGTGTTCCAACTTCTACTATTGCGGAATAATAAAACCAGTAAAGTAAAAACACAAAGATTTTTACGTGGAAAACACCTGGCTCAAAAGGTGAAAAAACCACGACCTACTCCTTAGTAGGATTTTCTCAAACTCTTCACTAAAACTCTGAGCCAAACGGACTTACAAAATAAACTCTTTTGTAATCCTAGTAATTACTCTAATCCCTTCGTAGTAACTAGCCTCTAGCTAATTTCTACAAGCTTCAAGTTAACTCTAACTTGAACAATGTGCACATACTACAATTGCTTCTATGAAAGTTGAAAAGATACAATATTAAATCGCCTACTACAACCAACTATACTCAATGACAAACAAATGGAACTAGTTATTCTAGCTGGTCTGTAGCCTTTGTATCGCACAGTAATTCTGCGTGCAAAATCTCTGGGAATTTTGCTTTCAGATCTTGATTCACTCTACACTTGTGCATTCTCAATTCAAGCAAGAATACTTCAATTTATAGAGTCAGTTGTTGAGTTTGTCGTTCAGTTCTGGTACAACTCTACCTGGGAGAAAGAGTTCGTATTAAACTCAACTTTCTTCCTTCGTTACTGACCTTGTTGAATTCAACTTCTATTCTCTTATCAATTTGCAACCTTTTTGCATTAGGAGACACTTTCTTTGTTCATTGATACTTCACAATCGCATTCATCTTCTATGCATATACGGTTCATGTGCCAACACATCAGGTCAAGTATGTGTGCTCTGATGGACTTGGTTCAACTGGTCAGACATTTGTCAATCTTCAAAACTATGCAGTGACTTGGGTCAACAAATTCCCCCTTTTTGATGATGACAAACTTTGTGCTTCTTCCTGTATACACTTCAAACACTTTGTATATTTTTAAGCATTTATCATAGATAAACCAGGTTCATTATTAGGTTATAAATATTACTTGAAATATAAAAGCACATGTCTTCCCCTTTTTGGCATCATCGAAAAATTGCAAAATGATAAACTTACCAGTGTTGTTAACAATTACTCATGGCCATTTAGGCAAATTGCAGGTGCAAACATGATTAATCATCATAAGAAACCAATAAATGTAAGCTATCTAAGAAATTGAGAAAAATCAATAACAAAACAGCAAAAATTCATTGATTAGGAACGAACATCAAACACCATACAAAAAAAAACAAAAAACAGCCATAACTATGATCAAGACTGAGTAAAAATAAGAGAAACAGAACAACTGGTCTAAGAGGGGTTTTGGTAGCTCTGGACAGCCTAAGGATGGGAAGGTGCAGAGGAGGTTGTGGTCTTGGTTTGTAGAAGAGAAAGCATTTGGTTAAGAACACCCTCGTTCTTTTCCTTCTCTTTTGCTAATTTAGCCCTGAGAGTATCCCGCTCAGCTTCAACCTCAATCAAACGAGATCTCAAATGAAGGATCTCCATATCCTTGATCTCGTTTTCCTGCAACCAGAATTCTGACTTTGCTGTTGACAGGCTGCTTCCTAGATGAACCAGGTTCATCTCAGGAACATTGATATTATAATCGCAAGTCAGCAAAGTATCCTTCCCAAAATAGTCCTTGGCAGTAGTCGTCTCAGCCTTTTTCACAGGAACATCAAGCAAGCACAGCTATCAGAATAAAGCCATATGGGATTGCATGTGCTTTTGTTCCATTCACAACTCTGTCCAAGAGTTGGATGATGAAGGCTGGCCAATTGATCTGCTTTTCCCTATACAAACACTTCATCAAGGTCATATCTATATAGTTGGTTATGTGCCTTCGTTCTTGTCTTGGCAGTAAGAACTTGATGACAAACTCGAAAAGTAACTTGTGCTCTTGCTTCATTTCACTTTTGTAGATTGGCCTGGGTTCAATTTCCCTTTCATTGTCACTAAAGAATCTAGTAATATTGATTGCTGAGGCTAACCCATCCGAACTAGGCCATCTTTGCCTAGTGTAATCTTCGTAGCCCTCAGCAGGAATGTGCAGAATCTCTCCCAGCTCTTTAGCATCAAAGGAGACTTGAATTCCTTTGACTGTGGTAGTGACCCTTCCGTCATTGACCACTGCATTACCCATGAACTCCACCAGTTCAGCTCTAGCCAACCTTCCTTCCATGTGAAGGACCATGTTCTTCCACCCCTGAACATCCAGAGTGTCCAGCAGGTATCTCATCCCAGATTCCTCGAGATCCTTCAACAACTTTCCCTTCAGAATTGTTCTTTTGCCAAACAAGGTGATTATGTCAGTCACCTCACCAACTTCCCCCTCATCTTCTCCACTCCACTCTTTATCAACATCTTTCTCAACAACATTCACTTTTCTTGCCTTGGACCTGGTCCTTTTAACAATTCTTGTGGGTGTGACAGACACTGTAGCTGACTTCTTTGAAGAAGCCTTAGCCCTTTTTGATTTTGGTGCCTCAACTACAACAGGAGCAGTCTGCTCCTCATGATGGACCAGGTCCATCGTATCCTCTTCAACCACAACAGTCTCCACAGGCTCTCCTACTTTAGCCTTTCCCTTTGCAACTCTCTTCTTCTTGCTCTCTAGCAGAGCCTTCTCAAATAGTTCTTCTTCCTCTCTCACAGCACTACACATAGCACACACCTTAGGATCATGAGCATCGGCAGCTACAGAAGCTTTCCTCTTCTTAGAAGGAATTGGGTTAGTAGCCTTCTTGGAATTCTGAGTCCTCCTTTTCTTGGGGTTATAGAACTCCCCCAGTTTCCTTAGCCTGTCAGCCAACATCTCGTCCCCAGATGAACCAGGTTCATCTGCTCCTTTCTTCAAGCTTGCTAGACCTGCCTCTGCTTCCTCGACTATATTTTCCCCTAACTCTGTGACATTTTCTCCAACCTTCTCTGGAATGGGACCACAGATAGTCAATGTAGTACCATCCTCCCCAAATCCCTCTCTCTCAAGAACTTTACATTTTTCCAATTTTCTTTGCCTACTAGGCACTTCAACATCAACTACCGACCCAAACAGAACAAACATGTTCTCAGCATTAACAGACTCAGAAATTGCATCAAGATTACCTTGTTCAGAATTTGATGAACCAGGTGCTTCATCCTCGTTGGTTGATTTAAACTATTCACTTGATGATTAAGAATTATATCCTTTTCAGCCTGTAGAATTGCCTCCAAGAATCTTGCACGTGACCCAGAAGCCACTGATTTTCTGGCAAGAACCTTTACATGATGACCACGAGGGGCTGGGTTAGGGCTAGATGTGGGTTCAGGAATATGAGGGTTTCCAGGGTTGAGGTTCTTTCTGATGATTGAGAACTGTATACAGATGGAGAATTTGAATCTGATTCATAATGCCCTCCATCATAATCACGATTTGGTGATGAAGAAGAAGAAGCAGGTGGTGTTGAAGACATGATTACGAGTGTTGTTAGGAAGAAATTAAAAGTGATCAGTTTTTGGGTTTGAAGAATAATGGTATTGGTTTGACGGTTACTTTATGAATAAAAGAGTAATGATGACCTTTATATAAGATATGACTATTAATTATACAACGGGCAGAGGATTTATTCAAGTGGGAGTCTAATAGTTGTAGGAGTGTCATTGATTAGATAGTTAAGAGTTCCCTACCTCTAGGCTAATTGAGTATTGATGGGACTTCTTGGAACGGGTTCATTTAGGATTAGTACCAAGAATTTGAAATGAACCAAATATAGATAGAATCATGCTCATGTGTGACTGCAATTAAGTCAATATATGTATGGAGATGAGCACGTACCTTGTCAGTCAGATGAACCAGCAGAGATGAACCAGGTTCATCGTGTTAAAGTCCTTAATTTGCCTCAATTTACAAATATAGAGAAAACATCATTAGCAACCAGGGAATCATATTAATACATGACAAGAGAGTATGACAGTAAATTCATGATGCTGAGCAATGATTAGACTGGTTGATTATCTATGTTAGTGTTTCTAGCCAAAAAAAAAAATTTCAATCAGGTGATTTTAATCATCCCTAAATCAAGCATGTTTCTCTCAAAATGCTCCCTACTCAGTGCTTTGGTAAAGATATCTGCAATTTGTTAATCAGTAGCACAAAATTCAATTGAGATCATTACTTTTTCATAGTTATCCCTCAGGAAATGGTGCCTATCATCTATGTGCTTAGTTCTCTTATGATGAAACGGGTTCTTCGTCATACTAATGGCACTAGTGTTATCACAGAAAATAGGAATGCATCCCACATCTGTACCAAACTCCATGAGTTTGTTGCTTGATCCATAGCAACTGAGCACAGCAAGAGGCTGCAGTAACATATTCAGCCTCAGCAGTAGACAAGGCTACTGAATTTTGTTTCTTGGTAGCCCAAGACACAAGGCATGAGCCCTGAAAGTGAGCCATACCTGAAGTACTCTTCTTGTCAACCAGGAAACCTGCATAATCAGCATCAGCATATCCTACAAGGTCGAAATTACTACCTTTAGGATACCAAAGGCACAAATCAGTGGTGCCTTTCAAATATCTCAAAATTCTCTTCACTGCAGTGAGGTGGGACTCCTTTGGATTTGCCTGAAACCTAGCACACAGTCCCACGCTGAACACAATATCAGGTCTGCTGGCAGTGAGATATAATAGAGACCCAATCATCCCTCTGTATAGCTTCTGATCAACAGATGAACCAGGTTCATCCACATCCAATTTTGTAGTTGTGGCTATGGGAGTGTCTATTTCTTTTGAGTCTTCCATTTTAAACTTCTTGAGCAATTCTTTCACATACTTTTGTTTGTGGATCATTGTTCCATTTGAGTTTTGCTTGCTTTGCAAGCCTAAGAAGAAGTTTAGCTCACCCATCATACTAATCTCAAACTCACTCCCTATAAGCATAGCAAATTCCTTGCTCAATTTTTCAGAAGTCTCCCCAAATATAATATCATCCACGTATATTTGCACAACCAGGAGATCCTTACCCTTTTCCTTTAAGAACAAGGTACTGTCAATTTTGCCTCGTTTGTACCCATGTTCTAGCAGGAATTTTGATAATCGTTCGTACCATGATCTTGGTGCTTGTTTGAGACCATATAGAGCCTTGTCGAGTTTGTATACGTGGTCAGGTGACTCCTTGCTTTCAAAACCTGGAGGCTACTTGACAAATACATCTTCCTTCAGGTAGCCATTGAGAAAGTCACTCTTAACATCCATCTGATGAAGAGTAGATTCCATGTGTGCAGCAAATGCTATAAGAAGTCTTATTGCCTCCAGTCTTGCCACAGGGGCAAAGGTCTCATCATAGTCAATTCCCTCTTCTTGACTATATCCTAGAACCACTAGTTTTGTCTTATTTCTTGTAACAGTTCCATCCTCATCGAGCTTGTTTCTGAAGACCCACTAGGTGCCAATCACTGATCTGTCTAGTGGCCTGGGTACCAAGTGTCATACTTGACTTCTTTCAAACCGATTCAGCTCTTCTTGCATGGAATTTACCTAATCAACATCTTGTAGGGCTTCCCCAATGTTCTTTGGTTCGATCATGGATAGAAAGGCATCAAACGCACACAGATTTTTCAAGGATGATCTTGTTTTGATTCCGGATGTCAAATCTATTATGATGTTCTCAAGAGGGTGAGAACTCTGATATCTGTGTGGCTTGAGTACCAGCTGTTCATTCCTAGACAATTCCATGGTGTCTTGTTGCTGTGGAGAAGGATCAGGGCCAGGTTGCATATGTTGAATTCCCCCTGTCATGTTGCTTGGGGTAGTTGAACCTGGTCCATCACCTGTTCCATATTCCATGTTTTCTTCAATGTTTTCACTGCTTCTCACCAGTCCAAGCTCTTTATCTTCTGGTTCTTGTCTCTCAGTAAGAGTGTTAGTTTCATCAAAGACAACATGTACACTTTCTTCTACACACATAGTTCTTTTATTATACACTTTATAAGCTTTGCTATGTGATGAATATCCCAAGAATACTCCCTCATCACTTCTGGGGTCAAATTTTCCTAGGGAATCTTTGCCATTATTATGCACAAAACACTTGCATCCAAAAGCCCTAAGGTGGAATATGTTGGGCTTTCTCCCTTTAAGTAAGTCATAGGGAGTTTTCTCTACTAGAGGTATGGTCATGCATCTATTGATTATGTAACAAGCAGTGTTTATTGCTTCAGCCCAGAAGCTGTGAGGTAATTTTCTAGATAGAAGAATGTTTCTTGCCATGTCTTCAAGAGTTCTGGTTTTCCTTTCAACAACCCCATTTTGCTGTGGGGTTCTAGGAGCAGAAAATTTGTGATTGACACCATGTTCATCACAGAACTCAGCAAACTTAGCATTCTCAAATTTAGTATCATGGTCAGATCTTATTGATGCTAGTTGATGTCCTAATTGATTTTTAGTTTTCTTGACAAATGAGGTGAACATATCAAATGCTTCGTCCTTAGATGCCAGGAATAATATCCAAGTAAATCTTGAATAATCATCAACTAACACCATCACATATCTGTTACCACCTCTGCTCAGAGTTCTCATAGGACCACACAGATCCATATGAACCAGTTCCAACGTCCTAGTGGTACTGACTATTTTCTTACTTTTGAAAGAAGACCTTACCTGCTTCCCCCTGGCACATGCCTCACAAACTTTGTCTTCCTTGAACTTAATGTTAGAAAGCCCTACCACTAAGTCTTTAGAGACTAGTTTGTTTAGCTGATTTAGAATTGCGTGACCAAGTCTTTTGTGCCACAGGAGAGGATCACTGTCCAACACACTTAGGCAAGTGAGTTCATTTTCAGACAGTGTGGACAAGTCTATGACATAGATTTTATTCATTCTTTTTCCCTGCAAAACAATCTTGTCAGTAAGCAGGTTAATCACAAAACATTTTGTGGAAGTAAAGGCAACCAGGTTACCTCTGTCACACAGTTGTGATACNAGGCTATATTTCAAGCCATCTATCAGATACACATGTTCAATGGATCGTGTGTCATCCTTACCTACCTTACCAACGCCAATAATTTCACCTTTCTTTCCGTTTCTAAAGGAGACATGTCCTCCTTTGAGACTTTCAAGTGAAAGGAACTGTTCCATGTTCCCTGTCATATGCTTTGAGCAGCCACTATCCAAATACCAAATTTTGGCTGCCTCCTGTCACTTGAACCTACAAAAAGAATCAGGGGTTAGTTTTAAGAACCCAAACTAGTTTGGGTCCTTTTCTATGAGAGAATGGATGAATAAAATTCTTTCTGGCCCAATTTGGTAGCCAGTTTTTATTTTTGATAAACCTCTCATTTTTTCGATTGGCCTGCTCTTTTGCAGTACACTCATATTTGTAGTGGCCAGTCTTACCACAATGGGTGCAGATTTTATTCTCAGGGAGAGTGAGATACTTTCTTTTCGGATCCCACTTGGGCAATTGACTTCCAAAGACAATCCCTCTCTGGTTGCTACAATGATTCTCTTGAAGCCATATCAGGGCATCAGAGGGTTTATTCCATTTACAAGTTCGATTTAATTCATGTTTGACTTTGCCAAGTTCTTCGTTAAGAGTTCTTATCTGTTCATCCTTGGCATACATCTTATATTTTAGTTTTCCCATGTTTTCTTCTAACATGATATAAGAATAATCAANACCAGGTTGATGCACTTTGATTTTAGCATTGCACATTCTTTATATAGTTGATCCTTCTTTTTGGTTGTTTCCTCACAATCATCTATGAAATCAAGTAGCAACTCAGACAGTTTTTCCTTAGATAGGAACTTTACTTTGTTTTTAAGATGGGAGATACTTACCTCTGGTTCTTCATGTGATTCCTCATCAGATTCTCCAATTGCCATGAGTGCCTGATCTTCAGTCTCCCCTTCTTCTGATTCATCATCTGATATTCCCCCCCAAGCAGCAACCATAGCCTTTGTTGTGGTTTTCTGGGGTTGGACATGTTCCTTCTTCCTGTTCCTTCTTTCATATCTCTCCTTTTTCCATTCTACTTCCCACTGAGGACAGTTTTTGATGAGATGGTCAGTCTTACCACATTTTTAGCATCCCTCATTGGTTGGCCTTTCTGGAGCTTTTGCTTTGTTGTAGTTTTCTCCTCTAGAGATGACCTTCTTCCTCATGAGAAAGTTTCTGAATTCTTTGGTAATCATGGCCATCTCATCATCCTCCAGATCTGCTCCCTCAGTGATTCTTATTGCTAGACTCCTCTCCTTCCTTAGACCATCCATCTACATTGCCTGCCTTATGAGTTCATAGGCAGTGAGGTTTCCAATAAGCTCATCCAATCTCAGCGTTGCCATATTTTTGGATTCCTGGATAGCAGTGATTTTGTTTTCCCAGGAAATAGGCAAGACCCTTGTCAAGATCTTCTCAACCATGTCCTCTTCAAGAATGACTCTTCCAAGAGACTTCAGCTCATTAGTCAAGGTTGTGAACCTTGTGTACATATCTTGGATAGTCTCTCCTTCGTTCATAGTGAAGTTCGCATACTGAGAGTATAGCAGAGTACCTCTTGACCTTTTTACCTGAGGTGTTCCTTCATGGGATACTTGCAAGGTATGCCAGATCTCTTTGGTAGTGGTGCAGCTTTGGATTCTGCTGTACTCATCTGGACCTAGTCCACACACTAGCCACTTTTTGGCCTTTGCATTCTTCTCCCATTTCTTCAGATCCTCAGCAGTGCAGTCAAATCTAGTCTTTGTTACATCTATACCTTCATCAGTCTTCATCATGGTAGCTAGAGGACCATCAGTGACTATGTCCCAGAGTTCATAGTCTTCTCCAATTAGGTGGTCCTTCATCTTGTTTTTCCACCAAGAGTAATACTGTCCATTGAAGAGTGGCGGCCTTGCAGTTGATTGACCCTCCCAGTTTCCAGGTGGTGCACTCATCTTGATCTTCTCCAAGGTATTAGCCTTTCAAGGATAACCTACTCTGATACCAATTGATGTTTTAGATGTCAATACCACACAAGAAGATAGGTTAATTTGTGTGGTGTCCAATTTTTTGAGTGTTGCTTCTCTAGAAGAACCTGGTTCTTCTTGGTGTTCCAACTTCTACTGTTGCGGAATAATAAAAGAAGTAAAGTAACACAGATATTTTTACATGGAAAACACCTGGCTCAAAA